>ABLG01001500.1:0-30308 GCA_000172435.1 Meloidogyne hapla
GGGTTTGCGTTTATGCTTCAAATTTTCTTCTATAAAGTTGATTGAGTCGTCGTAGGTTTGTGGACCTAATCAAATATTTAATTTTATTTTAATTAGATTTATGGGAAAATGAGTGTTCTTCTTTTAAAAATTAACGAAAACAAGAAAATAAAAGATTTTAAATACTTTCGATAAGGACAGTTTGATAGAAGGATTACTTTTTTGGCTCTCTCCCTCTCTTTTTGGAGAAACCAAAAATTAATTAAAGAGTTTATTTCAATTTACCATCATAATCTTTGAAACAAGTTCGAATAGAAACAAAAGTAATCTTTTCAGCAAAAATATCTTTTTTGTTGAGGAATAAAATAATTGAAGTTTGTAAAAACCAACGAGAATTACAAATACTTTCAAAAAGTCTCATACTTTCAATCATTCGATTCTTTAAATAATTATTTTTTAATTAAATTAATTTAACTCACAGTTGTTTCATCTTCAAATAAAACCTTTAAAAAAATTATTTTTTTTATTTCAAAATTTATTTAAAAATACTTCATCATATTCAGAAACTGCTGCCATAAAAATAACAGCATTAACATCTTCAAAACAATGTATCCACTTTTTTCTTTCAGAACGTTGACCTCCAACATCAAAAACCCTTTAATTATTTAAAATACAAAATAAAATTAAAATGATAAACAAAAATTGCACGCATATGAGTTTTTTATTAATTTAAATTAATTAAAATATTTTTTATATATAATTCTTATTTTTTTTAATTATTATATATATTTTTTTAATTATTTTTTAATTTTTTAAAAATATAGTAAAATGATTTAAAAAACTTTTTTTAATAATTTAATTAATTAATTTTACCTAAATTGACACCTTTAATTAAAAAAGATATTTCAACAATTCCAGTAGTTTTCTTTAAAAAAATAAAATATTTTAAAAATATTTAATTAAAAACTAACAATTCTAGTCAAAAGAATATCTTGTTTAGAAGGTCTATAACTTGGATTACTAACTCTGTCTAGACTGTCCAAAAAACTTTAAAAAAATATTTATTTTTAAAATTATTTTTTTAATTAAACTGTTTAGCAGAATCGTGTAAATGAAATTCTAAACGTTTAGAATATGTTTGGGTATTTAATGATGGATCAGCCCAAAGTCTTTTCATTGCAGCTGCTAATTCATCACTAAAAGGTTCACTTTCTTCTTCGTTTCGAATTGTTTCTATTACTAAACGAGCATCTTCCTTAAATTTTAAATTAAATAATTGAAAGGATAGAAAATAGATATGAATTTATTTTTAATTAATAATAAATTAAAATATTATTTATTTTTCTCTATTAAATTATAAAAAATTATTAGAAAACTAAAAACTTTTTAAATTAATATATATTAATTAATTACCATTCTTTTTGGTTCTGTAAATCCAATTTTATATAAATTCATTCCACGAAGAAGTTCTGCCATTGCATGAACTAAAAAATAAAATTATTTTATATTATATTAATTTATTATTTACCAGTATTTGAATAAACAACAGAACGTTGTTGTAAAAGTTCCTTAAAATTAGAAAAATATTTAGAGAAAAATTATTTAAAAATATTAATAATAATAAAGAGATTTGGCTTAAATTATTGTATATTTTATTTTTAAAATTACTTCTTCTGTAAATCCATCGCTGTGAAGAATTCTATAAAAAAATAAAAATATTTTAAAAATTAAAAAAAAAACAATTTTCTATTTTTATTTTTAAAATTTAATTATTTAAAATTTAATTAAATAAAAATATTTTTATTTAATTAAATTTATTTAACCTCATTTGTTTCATTAATGTACTTTTGCCGCATTCTCCAGCACCTGTTTATAGAATGTTTTTTTTTAATTTTATTTATAGTCCTTTTTTGGAAATCGATTAAAATTAACAGTGGCGAGAAATTTTTCGATTTTTAAGAAATTCCTATTTTATTTAAATATTTTAAAAATATATTTTTAATTACCTAATAAAAGTAATTTAATTTGTTTATCTTCTCCCTCAGCAATTTCACGAATACTTTTGTCTATCATTTTGCTGTTTTTTGTTTGTTTTTTCTCTTCTTCACTTTGACAAAGTCCCATTATTTAATAATTTTATTTATTTCTAATTTTTGTAGTCTTTAATTTTTAAATAAAAATTTAATTTTAAATTTAAATAAAATAATAATTAAAATAATAAAACAAATAAAATTATGAGAAAAATACAAAAGAAAGAAATGTTTTGTAATTCACATTAATCAGTAAAGCTTAGAAAAGATATTATGTAAAAATATTTAAAATAAACTAGGTTAGGCTTTTAATTTTGAAAATAAATTTAAAACATATAAGGCAAGGTGACATTAAATTAAAATAAATGAGGAATTAAATTTATTTTAAAACAAAAAATAAATTTATGAATTTTATTAAAAAATATTTCTTTTATTTTATATAACGGATATTATAAAACTAGGTAGGATAAAAAAACTTTTAAATTTATATTTAAAAATATATTCAATAATAAAAATATTTATTTATTTATTTAAGCCTTGTTCTCTAATTATAAAAGAAAAACTCTAAAAAATTAAAGAAATGCGCATAACTTCTTTTTAATTTTATATAAACAATGCCACATTTACATTTTTATTTATTCAACTTTTCTAATAACGGAAGGAGAAAAAGAAAATTAATTTTGTTGTCAAGGTAATATTTAAATATATTTAAATATATTTTCTCATTAAAAAAACTTTTTTTAAATAAAAGAACCTTTTAGTATTTTCTTTAACATTTGAGAATTAATAATTAAAAATCGAAAACATTTTTTTAATAAAATTAATTTAAATATTGGCAACAAAAAAGATAGAGTAATGCAATAATACAAATCAAACAAGGAAGAATTTAAAATAAAATTTAAAAACTTGATCATTATTTTAAATGAAAAAATGAAATTTAAAAAAGTACAATATTAAAACATTTTTTATTTATGCTGGCAATTTTGCAAAATTATAGAGGAAAAACTTTTTTAATTTTTAAAATTTAATTATTAACTATGAATATAGACATTATAAGTTTCTACATTAATAATAATTCTACATTCATTAAATTTTTCAAGGTGAAAAATTAAAGAAAAAAAATTTAAAGTTTCAAATTTTATGATTTAATCGAACCAACAAAAAATTATTTTTCTTAAGAAATTATTTTTTTTTTAAATATTTTTAAATAACGAAAATTGAAGATTTAAAATTTCAGACAAAGATGATAAAATTAATCTACAATAATTTGACCACAATTTAAAATAATTAAAAAACTAAAAATATAATTTTAAAATCGTTTTTTTGTCCATATAATTTAGCATAAATTTTTAATAAGATTTTAAATAAATTATATTAATTTATAGAAATATAAATAAATAATAAATTAATTAATTTATATAAAATAATTGTTGCCTTTTTTAGAAATAAATATATTAATAAAATAATGTAATTAAAGAAAATACTTTAATACCAAAAAAATAATTTTAAATTTATTATTTTATGAAGATAAAAATAAATAATTTATTCTAAAAAATATTTATTTCATTTAATAATTTTATAAAACAAATCAGTTTTTGTTATTGATAAAAATATTATAAAATATAAGAAGGGAATATTTTAAATAATAAACTTTTTTTAAATTAAAATATTTATTTTCTCAATTTAAATTCTTCCACAACCAATAGAATTATTAAATAAATTTTCTTTTTTCTGATTTTCATTATTTTGTTTTAAATTAAAAGCCATAGCTAAAATCTTTAATTGTTCTACTCGTTTCATTGAAGCACCAAATGCTTTACATCCATATAGAAGTAAACTAAAAGCTGTAGCCAGCTGAAAATAAAAATAGAAAAAAATTTTATTAGATTTTTAGAAAAGAATTTTAAAAGAAAATAATCTTTGATTTTTTAAAAATAAATTAAAAATTACAAAATAACTTGCCTGCATTAAAGCCAAAACAGCTAATCCAATATCTACCTCAATTGGCTCTTTTGTACTTGTTAAACTAATATGTGGTTTATTATTTGTTGAAAGTAATGGAACAAGAGGAAGAATGCCTTTTTAAAAAATATTTTTTTTAATTTTTTTATTTGTAAAATACCTGAAAGAAATGGCACAAAAATAAATACAACATTAAGTGCACATAACAAAAAAGTAGCAACAAACATTGAAAAACTTTTATTATGGCTAGCAAAAAAGCCAACTAAACCATTACATATAGCAGAAATACCATAAAAAAGTTCTTGGCCTTTAGCAAAATCTGCTCGCCAATAAAGGCGAACACCTCCTAAACAAAATATTGCTGCACCAAAAACTATCTGTAAAATAAAATATATTTAATTTAAAAAATCACAAAAAAAATTATAGAAATTTTTTTCTCTAAAACTTACAGTTAGCCAACTAGTTAAAGAGATTGTACTCCATGGAATAGTTTCTGTCTCATGGTCAGAAGACCAATTAATATCAAAATTATTTTCAACATTTGTTGGAACAAATCCACCACCATTGACATAAGGAAAGTGTGGAGGTGAAAAATTAATAGACGGATTTTTGGAATTAATTGAACGTGAGGCACTTCTAATAGGTGGTCGGAACTATAAAGTTATTTTTGTGATTTATTTATATATAAGACACCTGTGAATGTATTTCATCCTGTCCACCATATATTTGTTGATTTTTATTGTTATAAACAATTTCATCTAACATTTCAGGTTCAGGACGGGGCAATGTTGTATAAGATTGACAACGTGATGGCATCATTTTATCTTAAAACAATTCTTGAATTTTTTTAATTTTTTAGTCTTTAGGACTGTTAAAATATTGTTTAAAATTTCTTTAAATTTTCTCATAAAATTTACACATTCCCAAATCACTTCCAGGTCTAGAGCCAATATGGTTATTCTGAAAAGATGCCTCTGCTACTCCAACATCTTGATGTTGTATTTGAATACCTCTAAATTGTGTTGTGCCATTATCACGAATTTGACGAACCATATTTGGTGGAGCATAAACTATATACTAATAATATTTCTCAATCTTTAATATTTAAATATTTACTCGAATGCAAAAAGTTATCTGGTGGTGAACGAATTTGTTTTTGAGGGCTAGGTCTAATAGCAGTACCATACAAAGGTGCTTTCGTATTTAATCCAACTGCCGGGTCCTTAACATGCATAAAACCATAAATTTGTTGTGGTTGTTTATTAATTGAATGTTCATGCTTAAAATATTTATTTTAATTATTAGATGTCAGAAAAGTATAAGAAAATAATACCTCAACTCGTGGTCGCCAAACATGATTAATATTATTTTGATTTCGTATAGGTTGAAATTCACGGCTAAATGCCGAACCAGGCCTTTTTTGTTGTTTTTCGCCTTCTTCTACTAATTCTACTTTCTTTTCTTTATCTGTTTTTTGGCCCATATTTTATTTATTTTTTAAACAATTTTTAATAACAGGATATGATAGAAAAATCCTATTGAATTAATCAAATTGGCGAGAAAACTAAATTCCGTTGATACATATGCTGGTCTTCATTTAGGGTATATTTTGAAAAAATTAAAAAATTAAAGAGACGCTACGTCTAAAAAGAAAAGAGGAATGAGAGAGAGAATATCTAATGGGTGGATCCCGAAGGCAAAACCCAACCCATTCTTTAAACTAAAAGAGGAAGTACATATTAGCGATAATTTCATCTACATCCCCTCATACTTCCGCACAAGAATATCAAGCAAGATGACCCAGATATTAAGAGAAAGTGTTACAGATGAATAACGCGCGAAGTCACCAAAGTGCGGGTAGTGATATTTGTTTAGAAGGATAGAAGAATTTATGTATTTTAAAAACAAAAATGACATTTTGGAATTTGGCATCATTTTTTAGAATTTTTTTAAAAAATTTAAAATTATTTTAATTTTATTTTATATTTAACAAAATCTCTTTTGTAAATAGAAATCTGTATATAAAATAATTAGAATATTAAAAATATACTTATTTGTGTAACATAAATCTTTACATTCATCTGCAATCTAGTTTCTCGAAATGTCTTCGCGCATTCCGAATGTTCCTACAAACAATAAAATTCATTATTAAAATATTTGAATAAGATTTTTAATGAAGATTACTTTAACCGACAAAAGGGAAATTAAATAATTTTCTATTTAGTATTTATACAAAAAAATTCCATAATTTAAATGATTAAATAAAATTACAAAGAAAAACTATTTTGTAAATTTGAATAAAAATAAATAAAATATGTACCTACTTTAAAACCCCAATTATAAGAAATTACTAAAAACAAATTACATCATTACAGCCGCAGATGATACATTTCCATCCGAAAGTACCAACATAATATACCTAAAAAATAAAATAAAGTTTGATTTTATCATAAATTAATTAATACGTATTGTTGGTGAATGAGTCAATAAATGCAGCAAATGTACTATTACGTATCTAGAAAAGTTAAAAAAATATTTTTGACAAAAGAAATTAAATAAAAATACCTGAATTGTCTCAAACTGTGAACCCATACGACTAAAATTTAAATAATCAAGTTTATAAGATAAAAGAAAATTAAATACCTGCAAGATAATTTAAATTGTTTGATGATATTAGAAACTTTTTCAAATCTATGAATGTCATCATGCAAAACTCTCTGCGCCTGGGCAATGACCAAAAATGTGGCCTTTTCAAACAATAATACCTTTAAATGAGAATTCGTTTAAATTCAGTTTAAATATGAAAAAAGATAAATTTTTATGTTCACGACTGAATAAATTTTACCTCATCAGCGTCCACAATTTCTGTAAACTTTTTCAATTTTTGTTCCATCGAAGTGATCTGCAAAACAAAAAATTGATACTTTATTCACTTTAATTTATTTACATTTGGTATAAGTTGATAAACAATTGCAGACCAAGCTTTATACAAAGTTTCATCCCAAATTGAAGAACGAAAACATTGAATTGTAACTGTTGATGTTTGTTGTCTAACAGTTATATTATCTGATAATTGTTTAATATCCTTTTCTTTGTCTTGAAAAACCTTAAAAGAAAATATTTTTAAATAAATACTCAAAATAAAAAAAACTTTTTCTCTCATTTCTTCTTGAATTAAGTCCATCTTATGAACAAGGCAAAAAACTTTGGCAGCAGGCGAATTTTGTAATAAAGCCTCTAAACAAGATTGGTAGTTTCCATAGTCTTTATCAACTTCTCTACTTTCAACATCAAAAACATAAATAAGTACCTAAAGAATCAGATTTGAAGAAAACTAATTGATTTTAATTAAAAAATAACCTGAACGTTTTTAAATATTTGGTCACGTTGCGCTGTCATATAATTTTCCATAAAAATCTCCTGTCCTCCACAGTCCCACAAATGTAGAACCATATTTCCGAGGAATCTGAAAATGTTTAATATGAAAGAATCAATCATAAAACAGTCATAAATCGCGACATACTTGACATGTGCATGCTCAACCTCCATAGTAGCTAAAAAGAAAAGAAATAAAAAGTCTAATAAAACAACTAACGTCCAAGTCGGCTTGTATCCCTCGCAATATAATTAGCAAATATGATCGATCTCATACTCGTTTTACCAGCTCCTGCCTTCCCCATAAGCAAAACTTTTCTTTTAGACATTCTTCTGTAAAATGAGAATAAAACTGTTTTAAATCAAAATTGTAAAAATATTGCATCATGTTTAAACAATAATTTAAAACTCATCAAATAATTCAAGTATTTATTCAATGATTTATAGCAAAATTAAAGTGAAATCAAACGAAAACAACACTTTTGAACAATATTAAGTCATTCAGATTCATGTCTTTATTTTTATTTGCAATAAAATAACCATCAAATGATTTTATGGAGAAGATTGATCAGTCTGATCTAAAATTAATTTGTATAATAAAAATTAATTTATTTACCTGAGCTGTCATCAGTTTCTTTTTTCGTTGGTGGCGATGGCTGAGCCGGCCTGTCAACTTCTAAAGCCTCTCCCCTCCTTTCTGCTTCATCCACAATTAAATGAGTAATCTTAAGTTAGGTATATTTAAATTTATTATTTTTAGCAATTAAACCTGCGGATCAATAGTTATATTTGGAAGAGTTAAAACATTATCATTAGGCAATTCGTCAACTTCAATAAAATTACTTGCTCTTCCGCTGACTGAGATGGAATTAATTTTCTCCGAACGATTCTGGTCGATAAATGATTGGACAGAACTAGTACAAAAATCATGCCACTTTTCGTAATCAGGTGATTCTATAAAAAAAGATTAAACAAACAAAAGTTAAAATATTTTTACCTTTAATCATTTCGTCTATATACTCCGCTGCTGGGGAATTTTGTTGAGATAACAGCAAACGATTGGCAAGATGAAGGAATAAGCTACGTTTAGAAACGGAATAGAGCTTATTTGAGTAAATATTGTTGTCGCTCGATAAAGTAAAATCTTCATTCCATAATGAATCAGGTAGAGCACTCAAGATAAATGTAGGTAAATTGAAGTCCTAAAATCTATTTTTTAAAGTTTTTCCAAAATTACTTTGTCATTTTTAGAAAAATATTTCAAGTACCTTTATGAGAAAGTCAATAAGAGGTTGTTGTGTTGTTCCAGTATTTGAATAAAGGATATGAAGAATGAAAGTTACAAATTGTGCATTAAAAATTGAGCGGCAAGGATTTAATTCAATTTGTTCACAGAGACGATTGAATGAGGTTTCAGGAATTAAGAAAGCTCTGAGCAATTCGAAATGAGTCGGAAGAAAATTTGTGTTCGTTAAATCGATTAACAATTGCATACAATTGTGGACAAAATCGTCACAAAAATCGTCGATATCCTAAATAATTTTATTTAGATTTTAAAGGAATAAAATAAATTTACCGCTGATTCCTTCAAATCAAATGGAACAATTACTCTATCAGAGTCAGTATGCCGAATATGGATTTCTGGATTTCTGACAGGATCAAGACCATAAAGTATTAGACTTATTATGCTGGCTGCATATTCAGCACAGCGAGTTTCTACAATTCTCTTTGGATCCATCAAGATTTGGCCAGTTGAAGATGTTGTATTGTCTGTACTATTAAATGAGCAATTTTGGTATCCATCAAGTAAAGAATTGTTATTGGCATTTGAAGCACCCTATAAGGAGAAAAGGTCAATCCAAAAGAAAAGAGAACAAACACCTGTAATTCTTGAGCCAGAATAGAACTAGGAGAATTCCTTATTTGATTTGTTTCTAAAAGAACATTTAATACCAAAGCCCCATTTGCAACAATCTGTGAATTGTTAAAAAATAAAATAAAGAATTAAATTAAAATCAAACCGATGCTGAGAATTTACCTCCCTCAACTGGAAACATAAGTGAAAGTAATTTTGTAACAATCTCTTCAGATTGTATAGATTCAAGGAGAGGATCTAAAAATTTGAAAAAAGATAAGATATTAAAAATTTAAACCATAAGTCTGCTCAACATTGTATTGGAATTCGCGTAATGCTCTGATAAATTCTACCCATAGAGCTGCTCCATTTTCATGGACATATGATGGTTGTTCAGCAGAAAGAAGCCATAAAAGCTTTTGAGCAAAACCTTTATCGACATACCACTAAAATTAGAATATTTAAAACTGCTTAAAAAATAAAAGCTAACTCTCTTTATTCTCTCACGGATAGACGGATCTGGTGTACAATTCATAAAGGTACAAAGAAGTTCAAAAAGAGAGCAAAACTTGAGGCCGTTCATACAACTCTCGATAAAATTACTTTTTTCAAGGATATCTAGAAATTTCTCAGGCTCGGTAGAAAGAAAACAAACGACCACACGGCTATAAAAGCTGAACGAAGAAAATAAAGTGTTAAAAATCTTTAGGAAACTCAAATGTTAAAGTTATTCTTATAGCTATGCAAAAAATATCAAAAACCTGGCAGCCAAAGGATTAAGGCGTGAATGATTATTATCCAAAAAGTTTGCAAGCTCTTCAAGTAGCTGAGGATATTTCTCAAATTCTGGATAAAATTCCCTGGCCCCGACACAAAGCGCTTCACAGCACTGAGAGATAAGCCTATAAAATGAATTATAAACATAAGCGAAGGTAATAAACCTGTATTCGCTTTTTAGAAACTGTTCATCGGCCTCTTCATCAACTGGAGTGATTATCGCCATAATAAGTTTTCGAAGATTATCCTCCTGTTTGAGACTGGAATAAAGAATTAATATAATTGTAAAGATAAACGTTTGAGATAAAATCAAAAATCCAATTATGGTCCCGTTGTATATTATTATGGTCCCGTTGTATATACATTACTTACAAGTCCATTAACTGTCCATTAGAATTTCTTATTTCTTGAAGGCAATGAACATCGTTGAGAATAGATTCCAATTTTGGATTTTCAGAGCTTAATTTGATGTCGATCTCTCGTTCCTCTATCGCCATTGTACTCCAAAACATTTTGTTAATTTAAATAAAATTTTACTTTAAAAAAATGAAAATCGATTAAAGAATTAAGAAAAGAAATAATCAAGATTATGAAACATATTCAAAAATAAAAAAAACTAGAAATATAAAATCATTTAATAGAAATAATAAAACACAGTAAAATATATGTAAACTGGAAATCAAATAGGATCAAATTTGAGGGTGAAACCGCCAACAGATTTGCGCGGTGCTGAAGGTTCATTTGGTGGCTTTTTGTTGTGTTCACTCTTTGCTGGCCACTGTAAAGTAGATGAATTGTTATTTAGGGATCAATAATAAAAGTGATAATTTCTCAGAAATCGAAAACATTTTTATTAAAAACATACTGTTGGGAATGAAGAGGGCGGCAAAGGCTTTGGGTTATTTTTGAACCATTTGCTTTCTAGTGCATCCTTTGCTGACAATCGCCTATTCGGATCCAAGGTCAATAATCTTAAAAGAAAAGATAATTAACAAAATAAAGAAAGCCTTACTTAATCAACAATTGATATCCATCATCATCAGGCAATTCTGAACTAAATCTCCGATGTAATTGATTAAAAGGAGTTTCAACAAATACACCATTCCTCATCCCTGGCAATTCCATACATCCCGGCCATATTTGTTCATTTGGAGTTCCTATATCCTAAAATAACTAATAATTAAGTGAATTTTGAAGATTAAAACCTTAAAAATCTTTTGGAGTTGGTCGATTTCTGTCCTGCCAGGAAATAAAGGCTCCAATTTCAAAAACTCGCCAAAAATACAACCAATAGACCACATGTCAACAGGTGTAGAATAAAACTAAAATATATATTTTTAAAAGAATAAAATAGGATTTTACATCAGTTCCAAGCAGTAATTCTGGAGATCTACAAGTAAAATTAAATATAAAAGAATAATTTTAAAGAATTATGTACCTATACCAAAGAGTAACAACAATCGGAGTGTAAGACTTTAATGGCTCGCCAAATTCACGCGCTAAACCAAAATCGCCAATCTAACTAATAAAATTGGATTATAAAAATTTTCGCTTACAAAAGATAACCTTTAAAATACCAAGATGTGAGAGTAAAAGATTTGATGTTTTGAGATCCCGATGAATTACATATTCTGAAAAAAGAAAAGAATAAAAAGCCAAAAAAGAAAACAAACTTTCATGCATGTGTTCAATTCCAGAGAGAAGTTGATGCATTAGAGTCTTCACCTGAGCTAAAAATAAAATTATGGATTTCACAAAGAAATTCTAGAAAATTTTAAGATTTTGTATTTACTTTTCTAACAAATAAGGAAAAATAAAGGCGTGATTGGTATGAATTAAACTCAATTACCCATGTTGTTTTGAAGTTAAAAGAAAAAATTGAGAATAAAAAACTAACGAATTGTCCATTTTCTATTGCGAGATCTCATCAATTCCATTAAAGATTTAATGTCGTGTTCTAAATATTCCATTACTAAATATATTTTATCCATACTGGAGCCAACAACAACTTCACTAACATTCAAAACATTAGGATGGTTGCCACATTTGAGAAGCATGTTAATTTCACGAAGAGAAGTGATAGGAAAACCTTGATGTTCTTTTTCCATTTTTAATCGTTTTAAAGCCACAATTTTATCTAAAAATTATATTCAAAAAATAAATGTAGAAAAAACCTGTTCTCTTTTCCTTAGCTCGATAAACAACGCCAAATGTCCCTTCATTAATCTTATTAAGGCATTCAAATTCGACAACACTTCTACAGCCAGAAATACCGGGATAATATACAGGTAATTGTTCTATTAATCGTTGTTGATATAATTCTTCCACGTGTCTCAATCTATCTTCAGGCAACTAAAATTTAAATTCTACTTATTTTTAAAGGTAAAATACAAACCAAAGCATTTTCTTCATTATTAAGTGTACCAAGATCAGCATTCATCCCAAAATATCCACTAGTTGTGTACTTCTCCTCACCAATTGATTCAGCTAAAAAATTAAAAATATTACGTGAATATTTAATAAATTCTGACCATCTGAATGTTCATCTTCTATATTAGGTGAACTTAACCCTACAACATCATCTGTAGGAATGGAAGCATCATCGTCGAGAGGAGGTGAAAATGGCACTATTCTATAATAAGGAGCATCATCAGCCATGACCGAATGACTGAAAATTAAGCTAAACGAGATTAAAATTGCTAAATTTAAAAAAATTATGAGGAAGAAAATGCAAAATCGAAGATTTTTAAATAATTCGTAGGGTTAAACAAGTCGCTAGAAGTATTAAAAGGGGTGGCTGATAACTTCGCCAATGATCATTTCGACAATGATTAATTCGACAATATCGTTTCGACAAAATTATCTCGACAACGATCATTTCGACAATAAAATAACGCCAAAATGTAAAATTTTAAATTTTGTTCATTTCGACAATGATATTTTCGAAAATTCTAACAAATTTTTAGGTTAGCCAGACCAGAATTAAACGTTATGTTGGCTATGTTTCATAATTTCAGTGTGAAAAATCATGTTTGTCGTAGACTGAAGTTATTGATTGAATAGGTTGTAGTACAGCCAAGACCAATTCGGACTTGTTCCGAATTCAATAGGCTTATCAATGCTAACAGTAACTTAATTTAACAGTATTTGACTCATTTATTAAGGTTCTTTCGGTTAGAATTTTCGAAAATATCATTGTCGAAATGAACAAAATTTAAAATTTTACATTTTGGCGTTATTTTATTGTCGAAATGATCGTTGTCGAGATAATTTTGTCGAAACGATATTGTCGAATTAATCATTGTCGACATGATCATTGGCGAATTAATAGGGAACCTTAAAAGGTAACAACAGCAACAACACAATACTTCAAAAGATTTAACTGCGACAATGCGTCCTCGCGACAAAGTGGTCTGTAAATCGCCATTATTAGTTTAACGCCAAATGTAATCTAATTTGAAATAAAGTGAGACAATATACAGTAAGACAATTGATAGAAGACAGGTGGGCTTAGGTCACTGAATCGTGGTTAATTGCATATTCACGAGGATTATAATTGGATTATAACTAAAAATAATTTCCTCATATGTTGAATTTTGGTTTCAAAAAAATTATAAAATTTTTAGTCTCATTTTTTTCTCGAGAATTTTTAAACATTTATTTAGCCAAACCAAATTTTTTTTTTGGAATAATTTTGCTTTCTCAATTTCCTCTTGTTTATCTTATTATGCAAATCATTTAATTGATGGCGTTTGTATGTCCATTTTAACGAGATAGCACTTTGGTTTATGGAAGAAAAATATGTTAATAAATTAATATATGTAAGTAAATGTTTTTTTTTCACTTTAGCGAAATATTTAACTATAATTTTGTTTTACTTAAAAAATAAAATAAAATCTCTCTTTAAATAAAATTTTAAATAAAAATATTATAGAAATGCTTAAGAATATTTACTGTATAATTCCCATTCTTTTGTTATTGTTTCAATTACAAGAGACAAATTGTCGACAAGAGAGAGTTAAAAGATCTAACAACATTCATTTTATTGTTAAACATGGTTTGCCGTTAATTTTATTTTTAAAGCTTAAATGTATTTCAGAATTTAATCTTTCAAAGTTTTTCTTTATTTCTTTTAAAGATGAAATGAAATTTAAATTTTTTTTTAAATCTTTCCAATATCTAATTTATTTTTCAAATAATTTCCTAAAATTTAGCTTTAATTGAATGTAAAATTCCTTCAAATTGTCAACAAAATATACATTCTGCTTTAATTAATCATAAACAAATTCCTCACTGTGAGGATTTTGATTATTTTGAATTACTTAAATGTTTAGATAATGGTAAATAAAAATAAAATATTTAAAATAAATATTTTTAAAGAAATATTGCCTAGAACAAATTTAACAAATTTAAATTCAAAATCTGGCCAAGTTTGTTGTAATATAGAAAGAGCTAGTTTAACTTGTCAAATGGCTTGTAAATCAGCACTTTTTGCTCCAACTCTGAGTCATGAACAGAAAAAGAATCGAATCGAAATTATTTGCCACAAAGAACACGGAAATGAATTTCAAGGGGATAAAGTGAATTTAAAAGATTAATAAATAATTTTTAAATATTTTTAGGGCTTGGTAAATTGTTTGGCCACAGCAAATGAATGGATGTTACAACGAAATTAATTTTAGATTAAAAATTTAAAAAGAAAAACTGGAAAAATCCCGACTGATCAAAATATTTAAAAATAATAAAAAATAATTTAAACAAAAAATATTTCTCAGATTTTTTTAATTTTCATTAATTTTTTAAATTTTATTTTTTCCTGAATAAAAATAAAGATCATTTTATTTTTAAAACACACGTTTATTCACTCAATTACCATGGTGAATAATCTCTTCTAATCTCTTTCATTTTGGCTACCATAAATGCAAACAAATTCTTATAGAAAAATTTATTTGATATTTTTAAAGGCTTCTCTTTAATTCGAATTAAAGAAGATCTAAATAAAATTGTTTATGTATTTTAGGTTTTCTTTTACTTCAAAAATATTTTTTGTTTTTCATAAATTTATATACGTATTTTAAAAATTAATGATATCTTATTTAATATATTTTTATGTAAACAAAATAATTAAAAAATATTTTAAACAAAAATTAAATATTTTCTTTTTTTAAATATCTTCTTTTAATTTTTTATTCCCTTTTCCATAAAAGAGAAATTCCCGAGCTGATGAATTTCTCCAATTGCGTTTGTTTATGAAAATTGATAGTAGTTTGTCTATTTAGTGCCATCTATTCTCCCATGGGAGAGAAATAAAAAAAATTGTTGAGGGAATTGTTTAACAGGTTGAAAATGAGTTCTCTTCTTTTTGAAATTAAATAAAAACTTTGATTCTAACAAATTAAGAATGTTTATTTTATTGAAAGAAAATATAAAATTTTGAACTCTATAATTGTTTAAATAATTTTAATTATTTGCCCTTTTTAAGAAGAAAATCGACAAAATTGTCCAATTATATTAATAGGGGGAAGGAAAAATTTATTTTATTTCTTGAATCTAAATAATTTACTTCATCCATTTATTAGCATAATTTTAAAAAATATTTGTGAATGTGTCGATAAGACGCGGTCTTCTAAACATTGCCTATTTTTCTGAAGCTTTTTTAAAAATTTTATATTACATTCCCAAATATTTCATAATTTTTGGTTAAACTTTTAATTTTTAAGGAATATATTTTTAACTAGTTTTTCATTACTAATTCTAGAAGATAGAATTATTGGAGTACATAATTCCAATACTTTTTGGTTTTTATTTGTGATGCTTGATGACGATTTTTAATTGAAAACTTCCCTTAACAACCCCCTAACCTCAAACATTATGTTATATTTTGTTAGTTCCTCTTTATTTTATTATCAATTTCCTCCTTCGCTAATAATACTTTCAGCAAAAAAATTAAGCAATATAAAGTCTTCAGATCAAAACAAACAAACTTTTTATTTAGTTACGAATTTATTTCCCACCAAATTCATTTATTTATTTTTAATAATATTTCTGTAAAATAAAACAACAAAATAAGATGTTTCGTCTAGATCGCCGAATTCGATCAGCATCTTCAAGAATTCGAAAACTTGAAAATTCGGCTGAAGCAGCACTTGTTAAAGCTCAACAAACTGCTGTTCGTTCTTTGAGTTTACGCAGCAGATCTTCACGCCAACAACAGGATTCACATAAAAGACATTCTAACACACTTTTAGGATTTTTGGATCTCTCTCCTCGTAAAAATAAAACGAATGGAGAGGATTGTAGTAGATCTACTCCTCCAAGAAAACAAAATTTAGACGAAGGATCTATTAAAGAGGTAATAAAAATATCAAAGACTTTTCTAAAATTATTTATAAAATATTACTGTAAATTCTCTCTCATTTAAGTTCAAGACCTTAAGATCAGTCTAAGAAATAAAAATGAAAACTTATCAAAAATTAGATTTTACTCCTTAATTTTGACTCGTAAAAGAACTCTTACACTTAACTTACCTTCTATGTTAAAAATACTCATGATGATTAAGAAACAATGATTAAATCTGAAAGACATTTTGAATGTTTTTCAATTCATTTTATCAGTGAAAGCATTCAAAAATTATTGGCTAATGAATTTTTATTTTTTTGTTTATGATTCACCCATATTTAATTTTATACATGACATTATACATAAATAAAATTCATGCAATGTTATCTTTAGTAGAAAACTTTCTGAATAATTATTTTCCTTTCTCGTTTTATTTATTGACATTTTTCGATTTTATTTATTTTTTTATAGTTTAAGACGTTTTTAACAGTTTTTGTTTTTAAATAAAAGTTTTTTAAAATTTTCATTGTTTATTTTTTTGTCTTTTAAAAGAATAGTTTTTGACATCCTTTTTCTAACAATGAACGTTCCTAATTTTTGTCTCTTCTTCTTCCTATTTTTTACTCTAACACTATCTTTTCTCTCTTCTTTTCCTTTTTCGTTGCCGTTTTCCAAAATACACAATTTATTGAATTTAAGATTAAGTAGAAAAAAAGAAAAAGCATACATTTCTTTTTTTGGCTTGAATATTTTTAAAGTTACATTTTTCTCTGAAAACTTTATTGTTTCAAAATAAATTAAAAAAATATTTTTAAAAATTAATTTAAAAAATTAATTTTTTAGATGAATTATGTAGAAGTTCAAAACACCGATACTTTGGAAGGTATTGCTGCTGCTCATGACTGTACTGTGGTTTGTATTTATTTTTTTTTAATTTTTAATTTTATTTATAATATTTTTTAGGGATTTCTTGTAAAATTGAATAAACTCACTTCTAGAATGGTTATTTTATTTAATTTAATTATTTTTTAAATAAAATTATTTTAAAGGTTTTCCCTGGGCAAAAACTTCTTGTTCCTTCATTTGATGAGACTCAGGCAGTTTCTTCTAGTGAAAAATTGGACAACAAATTAATAAAGGAAAAAAGTTCAGGTTTAATTTAAATATTTTTTAATTTTTGACATTTTTTATGTCACTTATTTTAAGTATTAAAATTTTTTTTAATTTTCTGTAGCAATTAAAAAAATATTTTTTAGGAATTCATAGAGGTCCAGGTCATGCAGTTCCTATCCCGCCAAATGAGATTCCACTTCGGAGTGCTCTTGCGAATAAATTTTATCGGTTTTTATTTTAAATAATCCTTTGGAATTTTTTAAAAATATTTTTATTTTCCCTTCCTTCTTTTCTCAATTAATTTTTAAAAATAATTATATATAAAATAGCCACACTACAACTGCCTCTAACTTTCAAAATATCCCATCTAAAGACGATAATGAACCTGAATTTGGTCGAAGTGCTTCAGAATTAGATCCAGAAGACCAAGATTGTTTGCAACGTTTTATGAAAATTAAGGTTTCTTATTACTTTTTTTTTGTTTCTTTTCATTCTTTTATTTTAGGTAAAACAAATAACAGAATCTGATGGTACTATAATTGGCACTTTACTTGTTACACCAAATTGTCTAATGTTTGACCCAGATGTTGATCATCCTTTGGTTCAAGAAAAAGGTTCTGATCTTTATGGAATGGTGGCAAAGTATTTATTTTTAAATTAGAATATTTAAATTTAATTTATTAATTTTTAGTATGGAAAATATTATTTCTGTGACAGTCTACAAACATATTAGTTCATTGACTGGAGAGAAACAAAATAAAGAAGAGGATATATTTGACCCGGAGAGAGTGACTTCAACTCCAAGTATTTAAAATTAAATTTTACATTTCAAAAAATTTTTAGGAATGTCAATTGCTGGAAGTAGGCAAGGA
Organism: Meloidogyne hapla; assembly: GCA_000172435.1. Taxonomy (NCBI): domain Eukaryota; kingdom Metazoa; phylum Nematoda; class Chromadorea; order Rhabditida; family Meloidogynidae; genus Meloidogyne; species Meloidogyne hapla. The sequence continues at coordinate 18,303 of ABLG01001500.1, forward strand.
AGTCCAAGTTCAATAAGCAAAAATCAGAGAATATCTTCATTTGATAAAGGAGAAAATATTAAAGGTTTCTAAAATATGTTTTATCTTTTTATGTTTTTACAAAATTAGATACAAAAACGGGTTCAAATGAAGAAGAGAGGCGAGATGATACAAGTTTTGAAGGTGATCAAACAATCGTTTATGGAACATCTGCTGGCACTCTCTTGCCTGGCTCATATACCTCAAATGCTTCTTCAGATGGAGAATCTTCTAATATTTCTAATTCTGAACAACTTCCATGTATTGACGAGGAGCGAGAGACACAATTAAGAAATGAAGCTATTGAAAGAGAGAAGAGGCCACGTAATGAAAAACAGTCGACTTCAGTCGGTAATAATAAATAAAACATTCTAAATTTTATGTCCATATCAAAAGTGAAATTTATTGTATGATCTTCTATTTCATACACCCATTCGACATTTTTTTTACATTTATAATAATTTTTAGAAGAATCTAATGTTTTAAATAAACAACATGAAAAACGGTTAAGTGAAGGATCACAAGTTGTTGCATTTCTAGATTTAGATGAAGATAGTGACCAAAGTGGCCAACGACTTCTTAATCAGATGGATTCACTTGATATAACTAAAAGTAGCGAACAATCACAACGTCGAAGTCCTTTGCCGTTTTCTCGTTATTCGCCGGGGATGGCTCGTAAATCTTTTGGAAAACTTGGAAGAACTTTAAGGTTTTTAATATGTTTTTTTATAATTTAATAAATAGTTTAAATTTATTTTTAGTGCAAAAGCAACCAGCTTTAAGGGATCAGTACAGTCAGTTGCTTCTGGAACGCAAAAGGTGGATTCTTCTTTAAATCTGATTTTTTACTTAAATAAAACCTCTAATAGGTTGCTCATGGAGTTGTATCTCATACACTCTCTGCAGCAGACCACATCCAGGCTGGCATTCAAAATAGTGCCAAAGTTGTTGCTTCTGTCCCTGGTTCTATCATGAATATAAGTACTGGTTTGATCCAGGAAGGTCAAAATGGTGTAATGGAAGTTGTAGAATCTGTAAAGGATGTATTATCAAACGAGGTGAATATTTTTAATTTAGAATGATATTTGGATGTTTTACATGAATTAAGTTAAAATATTTTTAAGAGTAACGAACAACAACAGCAGCAAGTTGACAAACAAACAATGAAACGTGAACGGAGTCTTGCTACCCTTGAATCGCTTTATCAACGAACACAACAGGCTAGAGAGCAGGCTGCAATTCAACGTGCCCTGGATACTGGGTAGTTAAAATTATTAATGATAAATCTGATTTTTGAAAAACACATAGGGACTTAACAAATTGATCTGAATTTTGGAATAGTTTTTATATACATAATTTAGAACTAGAAAGTACCAAAAATCGTCAATTTTATATTAATTTAAAATTGTAGAGTAAAGAACACACAAAACCCAGTGTTTTTATTTGTTCTGATATATTACTAAATAAATATTTAATAAAAAAATTTTTTTTAATAACAAGAATAAGTAAATCGGTTTTAATTCTTTCCTCTTAAAAACACGTGGGTCCTTTTACTTTATTTAAAATTTCACTTAATATTTTTTCTTTAATAGATTTGTCCTCGGAACAGAAGAACGCTCAGTATTTGAAAAGAAACAAAAATATAATGACATCACTAATAACAATGGCCAAAATGATCGCAATTCAATAGACTCACCCCCGGAACCGCCATATTATATGACTGTGAGAGTGGATAGATCACGACAACAAAGGAAAAAAAGTATGTTTTATTGAAAATTTTATTACAAATTAATCTTTAAAAAATAAGGCTTAAAATAATATTTTATGTTTTTAATAAAATTTATTACTCTCAAAAATTTTTTTTAAAAGTTTATTGGCCTTTAAATCAAATCCTCAATAAAATTTATATTTTTATGGATTAATTATATTTTAACCCATCATTAGAATGATTTCTGCTCATTCTAAATATTTTTGTATTTGTTAGGTTTTAGCGTTATCATTCTAATTATATTATTAATGTCTGGTTTCCCTTACCTCCAAAATCGTCTAAAATTTGTCAAATTGCAAATCCAACCCTTTTATTAAAACACAAATAGAATTTATTTATTTTACACATTTTAATTGCCATTAAAAACATCAGATGATATTTAGTAGGGGATTTATTTTAGACTGAAAAAATCTAAAAAAGTACGCACAAATTCTATTTTATACACAATGTTTTTATTTTATTTTAACAAATTAGCCTGTGTGTGATATCATATTTGCTAATTATAGTTATTTGAAAAATATTCTTTTTTTATTCACAATTATTTTTAGATTATTTTTTAAAAATTTCTCTCAATTTTAGCACAAATATCACGTCGGAATTCAAAAGAAATTGTTGACTCTACAGGTGCCTCGTTATCTGCATCAGACTTTTTTGAAAGTGGTTGTTTATTTGGTAATAGACGAAAAAGAGAATTTTGGTTTGCTGTGCCAAGAAGTCGTGTTGATGCTATTTATCATTTTTTGCTACAGTGGTTGGTTTAAAGAAATTTAAAATTATAAATTTGTATTTTATTTTTTAGGTCACCTCAAAAATACGGACAGGTTTTTTCTTTTATTTTAAATCAATTTATTGAAATATTTATTTTAGGTAAAAGCAAGTTCTGCAGACGAGACTAACGTTATTGATGAAAACACCTCCAATGAGATGATTTCAACTGGTATGAATGCAAAACAAGACTTTGGAGCATTTGTTGTTCTCGATCGAGACGTGGATGATGAGACATTGACTGGTTGGTTTATATTTATAAAATTTAAAAAATCTAAAAAAGACTCAAAATTTTATTTCCTCTAAATTCCTAAAAAATATTAAATATTTACATACTTTTTCTGGATTGATATCTTTACATTTCCTTTATAATTTTTCTTTTCATTGTTATTTTTACTCTTCAACCAACATTGTCTCCATTTATTATATTTTCTTATAACAGCCATCAATCCACATTTTTATTATTCTTTTCCTTTCTTCAACTGTCTGTAAACAGAAAGAAACCTTTTGTACTCGCGCACTTCTCCACTTTCACAACTTTTCGTGACCGCCGAAATTGTGTTGCAAAAAGTGAGGCGGTTAACAAGAAGTATAAGAAAATAGTAAATCTTGGTGGAGCAGACCTTCGATATATTCCCTTTGTTTCGCGCAAGCATTCATTCTTTTTTAAAAATCAGTCACTCCACTCCTTTTCATGATTTACCATTTTGCTTGTAAAAGAGAACCATTTAAAATGGACAAAGCAAACTGCGGCAGAAAAGCAAAAACGTACTACATTTATTGTACGTGACCGATTACTTTGCAGTTTTATAGTATTTTATATAATTAGAATTGAAGGTTCCAGATCTCATCAATTAACCTTTAAACTAATTTCCTAATCAATGAAGCGTCTCGGCCGTTTAGATATGGCTGACTGAGATTAACTAATCCAATTATTTTGTTAGTCTTTAATTTTGATGGGGTTAAAAAATTTTATCCTCGAATTAAAAGAGTTAAAAGAAAGCACTTTTATATTATTTTTTAAAATAAACAAGTTAACTGCGCGGAAATTAAATCGCACTTTGTTGACCGTATTATTTTTGAGCAAAGTAGTAATTGTTTACCTAACGGATTTCTTCACCCACGAGATTTCTTAACCACATCAATAAATGGATGAATGATTTGTTCTATAAGCGGCCGGAATTTTATTTATGACAAGGCAAAGGTTGAATAATATAACTACGCAAAAGACGGCTGGCAATAAAACATGACAAACGACTTTATAATATTATAAAACTAAAATTACACATAAAACAACACAGTAGTCAACAACTGCATTTCTCATTAATTATATATAATAGGCCTCATTTCTTTTAAAAGGCCAAAAAGTCAAGAGCATTGAACGTCTTTTTATTTATTTCAAATTAACTGCATAAATTTTAAATTAAATTGACCTTGAGAAACAAATTATTGAAAAATTCTGCAATCAATACAACGAAAATGGAAGTGTCTAATTCGGCTATTAAGAAACGATCACTCGATTCGTCTATTCATATGCTGCTTAACGAAAATAAAAATAAAAGCCGCAAAGCATTTCAATCTAAAAGATGTGGGGGTTCTTTTGATAGAAAATTAACAACAGGAATTTTTGGTTCTAAATATTCAACGTCTTCTCATTCTGGAGGAAGTAATAATGTCACTAATAGCTTTCCTATTCCACCAGTATTTCCAAAAACATGCTCTCTTTTTGATTCCACCTTTAATGGAGGTGCTTTTACCGACCACAATGAAGATAAAAAATTAATGGAGGCGCTTATAGATGTGCGTTTAAAACTGCAGAATATGAAGAAAAATGAAACTCGAAATGTGGGGAATAATGATCAGACAACACTAGAGGAATTAGCTAATCTTTCTTCTGATAGCGGGAATTCTTCTATTTTTATTGATTCTACACAAAGTACATTAAATTCCAAAAATGAATTATATAAAACTTCATCTTTATTTAATTCTTCTTTGGTTAAAGATTCTTCTAACGTTAAAGGAGGAGATGGTTTTAATCCGATTTTAAAACGAAAAAGCGATTTAGCGGTTAATATTCCAAAGAGCGAAAGGATTCTTTTATTCAGACGACGAACAAAATCTAAGAAAAGCTATCAGGAAGAAGAAAACGAAGGAACAAAACACTGGACAATTCATGGGTCTAAGGGGAGCACTCCTTGGAAGTACAAGCTGTTGAAAGCTTTTTCCACAAATGGGGTTAATGTGGTTGCTGGTGATGGTGAAGGAAAAGGCAAGAGATATTTTTAGTAAAAAAAACTCCTTCCACATAATGAATTAATCGTTTATTAATCTTCTCACAATATTTTCTTCTATTCACTATATCCTTTTAATAATTATTCTTCCTTCCTTATAAATAAATTTGTTATCATTTCTCTATTTATATGAAAAAATATTTAGGTGAAAAGCCATCCCATCACTTTGGAAAATTGGACAGAGAATGGGAGGTCTGTGCTGTGCGTGAGATTTGTCGTCGTCTCTCATTAGAGGACTCTTTAGAGCCTTCAGAGTTACCTCTACCAGATGGTGATTAATTAACTTTTAAATAATATTTATTTTAATATGTCAATGAATTTTTAAGAATTATTCCATAAATGGAAACAAAAAACCTTTACTTTAAAAATATTTTTTATCAAACAGGTGCACTTCAATCACAAGTGCTGGACGAGTTTATGATTCGACAGGTGATTAATATGTTTATATTTTTGATATTTAAATGAAAACAAATGGAAATATTTTTTTAAATATTACACAATAAATTAATGGTATTTTTGGTTATAAACTGACTGAATAAGTAGGATCACCATTTTTTGACTTGAAATAATAGTTGAACTAAGTTAGAGGATATCCAAATGAGAATCTTCTTTATTTTCTACTTCGAACTTTCTAATTTTAATATTTTTTAGATTGTAGATGTTCTTCCTCCTCGTGCTGAGGTATACTTTGAAATTTAATAATAATATTCTATAAATTGTCTAATTTTAAGGGTTATCCTTGGGTGAATATTTACAGTTCTGAAAAACATGGATTCTCTCTAGCTACACTTTACAGGTCCAAAAATAGAAATATTAAAATTTTTACTTTATTATTTTGCAGAAAAATGTCTGAATGGAAAGAAGAAATGTCTCCTGTTCTTTTGATTATTCGCGATGTTGTTGGACACGTTTTTGGTGCAGTATGCTCTACCGGTCTTTAATCTTTTAATTGATAATAATTAAAATAATTTTTAGTCGATTGATTTTTCATTATTTTTTAAACTAATTTATGGAAATTTTTTATAGTTAGATAATATTTGTAAAGGGGAAATGAAAAATTAAAAGAAGAAAAACCCTTGGCTATAATTAAAAATTATTTTTGGATAATTATTTTTATAAAAATTTTTCTAGCTTTACAACCCTTAACTCCGCCACATTATGCTGGAACAGGCGATTCATGTTTACTTTTTCGCTTTACAGGAGAACACCCACACACTAGGTGATTAAATCTTTAACTTTTATTTGAGTTAATTGTTTGCTTTCTTTTAGGGAGTTACGCACATTCCATTGGACTGGAGATAATCAATTTTTTGTTAATGCAACCAAAGATTTTTTGTCGATTGGAGCAGGTGGATTAAGCTCAATTACCAAGTAAGTTTGTTTACTGGAACTTGAGTTTTATTCTTTTTTATTTCCCAACTTATGTTTTTTGATCTTTTTGTATATTTTCGGTTGTACTACAATACTTGGGACTCTTAAAATTATAGAAATAAAAGTGGCGACCAATTTTTTGTTTTATTTCTATTAATATTTATAGTTCTCGATCGACATGCCCTACTGCTGCTGGTCTTTGGTTGGATGCTGATTTGGTCAGAAATTTTAATTTTTTAAATTAATTAATTCTCTTTTAGAACAATGGAAGGTCACAAAATTGTGCAACATTTAATAATGAGCCTTTAGCTGGTGGTCTAGAAGGTGATTTTGTAGTTCAATTTGTTGAGGCATTTGGGTTTAGTATGTCTTAAATAAACAACGACCGTCCATTTCTGTGCCGATTTGACTTATTTGCTCTAATTTAATTTTAAGGATATTAATTTCTAAAAGCATCCTTTTTAATAGAAAATATTATATATAATTTTATATTCCCATTCCATTCCTTTTTTTATTTTCTTTAATTATTTTATTACCCAATTATTTTGCATTGTGATTAATTTATATTAGTCAAAAAAATATATATGAAGATACCAATGTTTCTTTGGAAAATTTAAATAAAATTGCAATATTTTTAAAATATGGTTGAGAAAATATTTACTTTCTGCTTAAATTGACAAAAACTAAATTTATTGGAAAATTCATTTCTTTATTTCAATTTATTAAATTATTTAATCCACATTAAAATTAAAAAAGTAATAAAATTATAACAAATCTGGAACAACACAAAAAGTTATTTTTTGTTCCTATCGTCATTTTACCGTAAAAGAATTTTTGGGAAAATTATGAGCAATTAAATGGTTGTAAAATAAGGATAATTAATTTATAATTTAATCTATTTAACTAATAAATTAATTGAAATTATAATAAGTAAAATAATGAAGAGTGGAAATTTTGAATTTATTTATACCCTCTTTTTTTCAAATCTCGACAGAAATAAAATCCTTTATTTTTTTAGATATTTTTAAATAGAGAGGATATACAAAATCAAAATTTAATTTTAATATTTTAATAACCAGTATTTTTTAGAAAACAAAAAAGTTACGAATCAAAACAAAAAATTAAATTAAAAAACTGGAAAAATAAAAAAAGATTGCACCGGATCATTTAGAAATTAATGAGTGTTAGAATAATTAAATAGAGAAGAATGTTAGGCCCTTAATTTAGAAAAAATTGAAAAAAAACTGAGCTAAATATAAATCAATTAAAAAATAATAATATATCTATATTTTTTAAAAAATATTTTCTCTCTCTTATAATAAACCAAATCCTGATTGTAAAATATTAAAAGCTGATTGAATTTGTAATTGTTGTTGTTCTTCATTATTTTTTGGTAATAATCCTTGTTGAGCTGCTAAAAAATTTGTAGCAAAAATTGTTGGATCAAAAAATGTTTGTGGAAACATTTCTGTATTTCTATTATTATTTCCTGTTAAAATTAAATTTCTTAAAAGTGCTTGATGTTGTGCTCCAATAATTGTTTCTGCAATTTTACTTTTTTGTTGTTCTTGTAATAATTGAGCAATTATTTGTAACAAAATATTTTTTTGAAATTCATTTTCATTTTCATTTATTAAATTTCCATTTTCTGAATTTTGTTGGAGAATTTTTGAATTTGGAGGAGAAATTAATGAAGGTTTTGGAAGAATTGTTTGATTTAAACAATTTAATATAAATTGATCTAAAGAATTTTGATTTGTTTGTGTTAATTGTTGTTGTCGTTCATTTGGCAGAAAATTTGGCAAAATGTTTAAAAAAGAAGACGAAATATCATTTTGTGGAATTAATAAATTTGTATTTGAATTAAAGAATTGTTGAGTAGGTTGTTGTTGTTTTTGTTGCTGTTGTTGTTCATTAATTAAAGGTGCTGCTGACACTTCACGAGATGTTGAAAAACTTTCGATAGAAGAAAATGAAGAATTGCGTGACTGAAAAAAAAAGAAAAATTAAAATGTTTTGATATTTAATATTGTAAAATAATATAAATTATTATTCAGTTAATATGATAAACAACTAATTTTTTGTAGTAGTATGTAGAACTAAATATAAAATTTATTTGAACTTGTCTATTATTCCCTTTTATTTGTAAAATTTTAATTAAAAAATCCACATTACAGTACTTTAACAGTTATGTACTACAATCTTAAAGTAACCCTTAACCAACAAAAGTTGATGGCCATGGGTTGTCTATTTTTGGCAATTTTTAAATTTACCCTTCTATTAATTAATTAAAAATTATTTTTAAGATCCCTTTACCTTAATATCTTTAGGTGAAATTTGTTGTTGATTCTGAATACGCCAAATTTGTTCATTTAAAGCTTCTAATGGTTCTTTCTGCAATTTATTATTTTCTTCTTTTGCCTCTGAAGAAGTACAAGCATTTTCATTTTCTTCTAAATTAATTGAAATTGTTGATTTCTTTTTTGGAGGTTCTTCTGATAAAATATTATTTTCTTCATCTTCAGAATTTGATTTAATATTATTATTATTTTCTTCTTCTTTTTGTAAATTTAATTTACGTGATTTTCCTTTTCCATATCCTTCAATTTTATGACGAGCAACTACTAAGGAGAATTAAATTTTTAATTATTTTTTATTTATTTAAATTATTTAATTACCTAAATGTTGATCAAGACGACGTCTTGTTTCTATTAATTCACAAAAATCACAACTACAATTTGTAAATGGGCATTGACGTTTATGTTGCTAAAAATAAGAAAGAATATAAATTATTATAATTATTATAATAAAAATAGCAAAATTTAATTATTCACAATCCCCCAGATATTCAAAAGTTTTTTCTCTTTCCGATGTATCTTTATTGAGAGGTAGTTAGAAAAAATTAGATTACTGTATTTCTTGAAGTGGAGGGTGTTTTTTAATGTTTTTATTTAATTTGATTGCCTAAGTCACCGAAAATTAGACTAAAGACCAAAATATAGTAGATTCTAAGTCATTTTTTAATGATTAAATATAATTAATTAATAAAAAAATGATTATAAATTAGTTACAAAAATTATTATTATTTTTTTACCTTTTTCCAAACCAAAACTCCATGATTTTTACATTTTTGACAAAAATAACACATATTTTTTCCATTAATATCTAACATTTGTTGTTGCGTTTCTTCATCTATAATTAAACCATTTGGTGGTTGTGGAGATGCTGAACGTTCTAATTGTTGTTGAAATTGTGGTGTAAGTAAAGGAATTACATCTGCTTCTTCTGGACGATCTGTTCGTTGAAAACGTTTATCCTATAAAAATATTAAAGGTATTTAATTAATTGAGGCAATTAAAAAGTGAATGATTAAATTTTGAGTTTAAGTAAAGCCAAAGGAAAACGAGAAAGACTTTTGATTGGATGAAAAATAAAGATTAATTTTTTAATTAAAAATATTTTAAAAGTTTTCACCTGTGCTCGTCGAAGACGAATTTGTTGGCTCATAACAAGACGTCTACTTCTAACCAAATTACACTAAATATAAAAAGTTAAAATTTATTTTAAAATTCTTTTTTCCACTTTTTGACATTCACAATCTTTAAATTCACAAATATGTCCTCTAGTTTCTTCCATTTTTCCATGTTGACGACAAATACCACAAAATCTTTTTACATCTTAAAAATTTAATAAAAAATAAATAAAATATTTTTATTTATTTTTTACCTTTAGGAACTCTTTTGCTAAAAGCAAAAAAACGTTGACAAGAAGAATCTTCATTATTAGACATTTTTTAAATTATTTAAATTAATTTTTCTTTGAATTTTAACTAAAAAATAAATTTTAACATTAAAAAAAAAGGAGGGAATTTAAAAGTTAAATTTAGAGGTGAAGGAAAGAAATGCGCGATGCTTTAAAAATGGAAGACAAGTGAACAGAATCGAGAGAAAGGCATTAAATTAGAAGTTTTTTGGGGGGTTATACAATAAAGAAATGCCATAAAAATGTGGAAATATTATATAAGTGGGAGGGAGGGGAAGAAGAAGAAAATGTAGAAAATTGATAAATTGATTAATTTTTGGGGAAATTAAATGAAGAGTTGAAATATTTAAAAATAAATAATATTCAGGAAAGGAGTTAAATAATAATTAGTTAAACAAAAAATAAAACATTTTTTTTTCTAATCTTCAACCAATTAGAAAGATAGTAACCGTAAAGAATTTTTATAAGTTTAAAACTTTATTTATTTAACTAAAAATAATAATTATTATTTTTTTTATAAATTATTAACATCAAGTTTTAAATAAATTTTATTTAAATGATTTTTTTAATTATTAAAATTTAAATAATAATAATTCTATAAATATTTTTATTTCTTTAATATTTTTTAATTTTGCAAAATTTAAAAAAAAATTAATTTTTGCAATTAAAAAAGAAAAGGAAACATTTTTTCAACAAAAAGAACATTTAAATATTAAATATATTTTATTTTATTTAAAAAAAAGTTATCAGAGTTTTCAGGAGAAGAAATAATTATTTTTTGTTCCAAACATGGTGTTCTTCTTTTTAAAAAAAATAACTGATAAAAATTAAAAGAAGAGAGTAAAGAATTTTTAAAAGATTTTGTAAAAGTTAAAAAAAGTACTTTATTTGATGGACAGATAATTAAATAAATATTATTTGAATAATTTGAAAGATTTTAAATTGAGAAAAGAAATTTTAAAAAATATATTTTAAAAAAGTTTTGGACATAACTTTTTTAAAATTAATTTAATTAATAAAATATTAAATAATTAATTTTCTATCAAAAAATAAATTAAAATAAAGATTTAAAAAGAAATAAAAAGATATACAAATCAAATCTTTTATTTGGAATTAAATTTTAAAATTATTTGAATTAAAAAGGGCATTTTCTGATAAAAAATATTTTGAACAAAAAGGATTGAAAAGTGAACATTTAAAAAAATATTTTTTAGTTCAACATAAAAGAGAAAATAATTTTGTGTTGATTTTTATGTAAATTCAAATTATTAAATAAAAGAAAAATATTTTTTGATTTAATTTTTTGTTGGGGGGATTTTGATAGAATAAGAATAGAAAAAGAGAAATAAAAAAGATAAAAATTATTTGAACTATTAAAACAAAATATTTAAATTTTATAGAGTACATTTAAAATAATAAAAAAATTTACATAAAATTAAAAAAAATATTTTTGACGTTTTTCTAATTAATTTAAATATTTAAAAAGATTTTTTGATTTTTTTTTGTAATTAAAGAATAAAAATATTTAAAAAATTAATTCAAAAAAAGCTTCAAAAATATTTTAAAAAAAGTCAACATTCTCTCCAAAACTTGCATTTGATTTAAAAAAAATTTTTTAATATTTAATATATTTACAGTAATTTCAACCACTTTTTTTACTTTGTTTTTGAACAAAATAAAAATAAAAAATAAAATGTAATAATTATTATGTTAGAATTAAAATTATAATCCTTTTACAGTAATAAAGGGAAATAAGAGAAAAAAATAAAAATATTTTTATTTTGATAAAAAATTTTTCTGATTTTAACTGAAAAATTATATATTATTTATATTTAAAAATAAATTCTAATTATTACCAAAATTATTACCATTAGAGAACATTCAAAACTATCTTTTAATTAAAACTATGTAACTCTTTTTCATATCACTCTACTATTTTCAATTTGCGCTAAGACGGAAGCTGAATTATTTCCTATAATTATTTTACTAATTTATCTACATAATTCCGTTACTTAAATAACCAGTCCAAAA
>ABLG01001495.1:0-35408 GCA_000172435.1 Meloidogyne hapla
TTTTTAATTTAAAAAAATCATTAATCTTTGAAAGAATTAATTAAATTAATTTTTTAGAATGTGGTGGTTTAATTGATGAACGTTCTATGGGAATGTCTGGTGAATTAAGCAGTCCAGGCTTTGGGACATCCACTAATTACAGTAATGGTTTAGAATGCCTTTGGTTACTTCGAGCACCTGAATCTTATATTGTTGAGGTAAATAAATGTTTTAAATAATTTGTTAATATTCTTGTAAATTTATTATTGTCTTTTAATTATTTTTGAATAATATTTCAAAATTTCATAAATATCTAAAAAGTCACAAACTAGCTATCTAATTTAATTTTCTTATAGATAAAATTCACCACAATGGACTTGGAATATCACATTGAATGTGCTCATGATATGTTGGAAGTTATTGCTGGTTTGATTTTATTTTTGAAGATTTAAAAAATTAATTTAAAGCTAAATTAGATCTAATAACATTTTTAAAGTCTCAATTTATTTTTATTTTCCCAAAAAAGGTGAACGTCAATCTTCAGCTGTTATTCACCGATATTGTAACTCTGATAGTATGGGTGAAGATCAAAAATTAGCAGAACGTTTTCGAAATATTCGTTCTACGGGAAGATCTTTAACACTTCATTTCCACACGGATAGTTCGGTTGGTGTTTTTAAATGATTTATTATTAAAAAAATACTTAATAAATTATTAATATTTTTTAAAAAATAAATAAATTTTCCCCTTAATATTTTTTTTTATATTTCCATCTATTAGATAACTTCTCGTGGTTTTTCTCTTCAATTTAATTTTGCTTTACCAAATCCAAAACAATGTGGTTTTAATGTTCATTCACTTGCTGGTGGTTTTATTCAATCACCTGGTTATCCATTAAAAGATTATTTAAATAATACAAATTGTTTATGGGATTTACAAGTTCCAAATGGTTATCATATATTAATTACTTTTGAATATTTTGATATTGCACAATCAATTGATTGTAAAAATGATTTTCTAAAAGTATTTATTTTTAATTTTATAAATTAATAAAAAAATAAAAAAAAAGATCTCAGAAGAACACCAATCACGTGCTATAGTCCCTCTACGTTCTTATTATTTTTATTTTGATCACGAATCACCAGGTCAAAGACTTTGTGGAAATGAATTACCTTCCCCTTTTCGAACAGAAAGTAATAGAGTTAGACTTAATTTTACAACTGATTCGAGTAAAACAGCAAAAGGATTTAAATTACGTTGGGAAGCAGGTAAATTTATTTTTGAATAATTAAAAATCTGAAACATTTAAACTTTTATTTATTATTGGCTTATTTCTTGAAATATTACAATAAAATTAATTTCTAATATTTCAGAAATAAATTATTATTTTTCTGATTATTAAATAAATATTAGAAATTATTTATTTCTTAAATAAATTAAATTTCTATTAACTTATCAATTTACTTTCCTATTTATTTTTTAATTTTATTTACTAGTTTGTGGTGGTGCTATATTTCGTAATAATCATGGTGTAATAACCTCTCCAAATTATCCAATTAATTATCCAAATGAAGCAAAACAATGTGATTACCTTATTGACCCAGAAGTACAACAAGGCATTACACAAATTGTTACTTTAAAAGTTTTGGATTTTGATTTGGATAATACAAATATTATTGAAAATAATGGACAAAATAAACGACGTTTTTGTTCTTCTGATTATTTAGAGATTAGGGATGTTGAACAAAATGTTACTGTTCAATTACTTTGTGGGGCTACTTTCCTAGCTGATTCAGCTGAGGCTGTTTCAATTAAAGTAAAAGAAAAATATTTTTATTTTTTTAATTAAAAATAATTTTTAAGGGCCCAATTGGTGTTCGTTTTGTAACACTTCGTTCACAATATTCATCAGATTCTTCCAAATGGAAAAATCGACGTGGTTTCAAACTTTCTTATGCTTTATCAGATTGTGGGGGTGATGTGAATTTGGTGGGAGATCAACAAACTTTTCGATCACGTAAATTAATTTCTAGAAAATCTTATTTATTTAAAAATTATTTTTTCATTATTGAATTTTCTAAAAATTATTTAATTATTTTTATTTATTTTTTAGAATCAGTTTCTATCACTTCCCCAGCTTTTCCTCTCCCTTACCATCATTCACTTGATTGTATTTGGAATATAACTTCTTCTTCTGACCGTATAATCTCTTACAAATTTACGGATTTAAATATAGAAACGGGGGTACAAGGAGATTGTCCTTTTGATTCTGTTGAAGTTTTTGATGGACAGGAATTGAATAATCAAAGCAGAAAAGTAAAAAATGAATTAATTATTCTGATATTTAAAGAAAAATCAGAATTATTTATTATTTTTTAGTTAATTATTTGTGGAGATAAAGCACCCGAAGGTGAAATGAAAAGTAGTGGTTCTGGATTAATTGTTCGTTTCAAAAGTGATCATAGTACAAGTTTTGAAGGTTTTAGAATGGTAATTACTAAAATAATTTTATTTCTAAAAATAAATATTTTTAAAGGTTTTAACAGCAACATTAGGCCCTGTCAGTGGTTGTGGTGGTTCTCTTAAAGCTTTAGAAAATGAATGGAAAAAATTAAATGTTCCAATTGACCCTCATACTCAACATTATTACCCAAATCTTCGTTGTGAATGGAATATTGAAGTAAAAAAATAAAATAATTTTTTAAAAAATAATTTAAGGCTGAACGTGGTAATTTAATAGAAATTCGTTTAATTGAATTAAAATTGGAACAAAAACCTCAACAACAACAAAATACTGTTAATTCTACTTTGGCAAATTATGTTGGACTTTCATTTTTAGAAATTATTCCTTGTTTTGATTATATTGCTATTTATGATGGACCTAAAGTAATTTTTAATATTTTAAAAACAAAAAATACATAAATAATTTATATTTTTAATTAAAAAATATTTTTAAGGCCACTTCACCTTTATTACTTCCACCAACTTGTAATTTACCTTCAATAGATGATGAATTAAATCCAAATTTTATTTCTTCACATCGTCAAATTGATGTATTTTTTTCTTCTGATTCAACAACAGAATTACCTGGAATTGGATTTCAAGTTAATTAAAAGTCTCTGAAAATTAAATTTATTTTTAATTTTAAAGGCTGAATATAGAGCAATTAAATCAGATTGTGGAGGAGCTTTTCTAGCTGGTCAAGAATGGTCTGATGTTAGTTTTGTTAGTGAAAGGACATTAAAACGAACAAATCAAAGACATAAACGGTAATTAATATATTTTTTTAAATAAATTAAAAGTTTTTTTTAAATTTATTTTTCAGTTGTCGTTGGTTTCTCTATACAGAAAAACAACAACCATTAGAAGTTGTTTTTGAACAATTTTCTTTTCCATCAACCAGTAGTAATTGTTTGGATGAATTTTTTGAACTTCGTGATGTTGGTGCAGTAAGTGAATGTCAACACCCTGCCTGTGCTACAGAACCTTTACAGGGAAAGAAAGAAAGAACTATACGTACATGTGGGGATAATGTTAGTAATTAAATACATTTAAGCTTCCCAAACTTCTTTTCATGCTTCCTTCATCTCTTTTAACCCTCTGGGCCCCCGTTTCATACCCTCACTTTCCATCAATCTTTTCCATTTAAGGCACCTCAATGGTTCATTTCAAGTACTTCAGTTATTCAATTAACTGCTTCTGTTCTTCTTCAAAGTCAATTCTCTGCTAGTTTTCGTATTAGATTCCGAACTCTTTCTGGTTGTAATAGAAGCATCGAAATTGATGGAAATGGTAATGTTATAAATTATTATCTAATTAATTTTTATAAAATTAATTTTTAAGTTCCCGATGGTGTTTCACTTGCTTCTGGACGTATTACTTCTCCAAACTATCCACATTCGCCTTATTTGGCTAATTCTAGTTGCACAACAAAGTCTAATATTTTATTTTTTATTAAAAAAATATTTTCTTTTAATTTTCAAAGATTAATTGCTGCAGAGGGTCATCATCTCTTTCTCGTTTTTAAACATTTTGAATTAGAAAGAGGTCGTCATAGAATGTTACCACAAACATCAATGTTATTTAATCGTTTTCGACCAATTGTTGATTCAAATAATTTTATTGGTACAACAACAAGTGGTTCTGATAATTGTTTATATGATTATTTAAATATTTGTTGTTTAATAAATAATCAAATTAATGTAAATTTAATTAATTAATTAATTATAAAATTAATTTAAAAGACAAACAATTCATTAGAATTAAATTCAAAAACTTTTTGTGGTTCTTGGTTACCACCTTCATTAATTTCTGAAAATAATAAAATTGAAATTATTCTGAAAACTGATAGTTCAATTATGGGAAGTGGTTATGAAATTAATTATTATTCTGTTAAAATAACAAGTAAATTAATTAAAATATTTTTAAAATTAATTTTAATTTAGCTTTAAATAATTTACAAATTTATGAATTATCGCCAATACGAGAAAGATCAGGTTCATTAACAAGTATTAATTACCCAAATAATTATCCACCAAATTGTTTATTACGTTCTACTTTAATACCTCCAACTGGATTTTTTTGTACTGTTAAAATAATAAATGCTGATTTTGGTGGGGAATGTGGAGATTCAAGTAAGAGAAGAAAAAAATATTTTAAATAAAAATATTTATTATTAAATAAAATAATTAATTAGTCAGTAAAAATCTTGACATTTTAATTTATCAAATGAATGATTTTTAAACATTTTTAAGTAATTTTTATTTAAATAAAAATTATTAATTAATTTTATTGATTTTTTTATTTTTAAATAGAATCACCTGCTCAATCTGCTCTTTCACCAATAGACACATCAATACAAAATGTGCAGTCAATTCCAGATTTTAATACATTTAATTGGCAACCTTGGCCTTGCTCTGTTAATATTTTTTAATTTTTTTTTAAAAATATTTTTTCAAATAAAGGTTGACTCAGAATCTCCTCAAAAAATATTAATTCCACCAGGAAATCGTTTATTTATTGAATTTCGGTCAGATTCTAATTCAAATAATGATGGAAATGGATTTAGATTAGAATGGGATTGTGAAGATATTAATGCTATTTATTTATAAAATAAAATAGATTTTTTTTTGAATTAATTTTTATTTTTAAATCTCGATAAATTTTATTTATCGATATATTTTTTAATGTTTTTTATTATTTAAATATTAATTAATATTTTTTAATAAAAATTAATTGCGGAATTTTGTGTGAATATATATTTTAGAAGAAATACTTTAACCGGAAAGAACCGAAGATTTTTTTATCAGAGAAAAGATATTGAAATTTTTTTAAATATATTTATTTATTTATCATTTTTATGTTTAATGTGCACTTTTTTAAAATTTTTTCTTTTTTAATTTTTTCCGATATTTACAAATATTATACATAAATAAAGAGAGCAATAAAAAAATTTTTTTTTAAATTATGAAATATTTAATATAGTATCTATGGCGGCAAGAAAATTTAAAAAGAAGTGTTTAATAAAATTAATAAAAAAATATTTTCTCGTGAAAAGCAATTTTATGCACTTTTAAATTTATTTAATAAAATCAAATTTATGAAAGAAAATATTTTTAATTTAGCTTTATTGCCCTTCATTTATAATAATGGTTGTTAAAATTTTTTAAAAATATTTTTTATTCTTTACATTAATTCAAGTTAAAAATTAATGTATTTAAAAATTATTATTTTTATTCAATTACCGTAAAAACTGTATTACTATGACACCCTGTAATAGAATGGCACCCTCAAATATAATGGCACCAATATTTCTCAAACCGTGCGGAAAACGTGTTTTTTGCACGTTTCACAACATGTAACATTTCAGAAAAAATACATTGAAAAATAGAATGGCATTTCATAATAATACAGTTTTTACGGTATATGTATTATTATTTTGTAAATATTCAACAAATATTATTAAACCTAACCAAAAAATATTAATTGAGAATTCAAAAGAAAATATAAAAAAAGATCGAGATTTAAAAATAAAAGTTTTAAAAATGGAAATTACAAAAATTAATCAAAATAATATTAATTTAATAAATAATGATGAAGATGATGAAGATGAAGAAATGAATTCATTAATAGAAATTGATATTGAAATTAATTATAAAATGGAAGATGATGATTTAATTTATATAAGTGGTAATAATTTACTTAAAAATATAGTTATTTTTAAGTATTTGGATGAATATAATTTTTTGAAAATCAGATAAAAGGGTAACAGACCTTTTTTAGACCTTACGGGCATATCCGGACACAAACACCAAAATCAGTGTCTGTGCGTATGTTTTTTTTTTGAAACATTTGATTATTGAAAATAGAAAAAAACAAATAAATAATGTTACAAAAACTTCCCTTTTTCTACGTCAAAGTAAAAGGGGGATTTGGCAGATTTAATAGTTATATTTTTATTTTAGAGCATTGCCCTTGGGATGGAAATAAATATTATAATAAAAATAATATTGATATTAAAATATTAAATAATTATTTAGAAATAAAAATAATTAAAATTAAAGAATTATTTAAAGATGATTTAGATAATGACAGTCGTAGATTTGGATTAAATATTTGTTTAAAACAAAAAAATATGGAAGAAGGAATTGTAAGTTATATGTATTAAAATTAATAAAAATAATTTTAAAAATATATTATTATTTAAATCTTTAAATTAATAAAAAAAATAATGATTTTTATTTATTATTAGATGAAATGAAAAAATTTTTAGTTTTAGGTTTATTTCTAAATTTATGTTTAAATTAATTTTATTTACTTAAAGAAAATGGTGGAAATTAAACCAATTTTTTACGCTAAAATAGAATTAAATGGGATCGGCGAAGAAGATAAAAAAGAATTAAACATAAACGGAATAGATACTATTTTTTATGAAAAAAGAGATTTTCAACATAAATTAACAAGATTAATTTGTTATTTAAATCCTGAAGGACCTAAAAAATTAATTAAAAGAACAGAAGTATATTTCCTCTAAAATTAAAAATAATTCTTAAAAATATGAAAAATCCTCCAGAGGTGTTTATTTGGTGCGCCGACATTTGCTTCCGGGCAAAACACTTCCGGCGCAGAACCGTTTATTTAAAAAAATAAAAGATTGAAATTGGCTTTTATGTCAGTATTAACCCTCTCTATTACTTACTCCTAACTTACCGAGGGCATTTAATCGAAAATGCCCTCGGTATTTGGATGATCATGTGTTAATTAATATTTGTAAGGTTTCCGTTTATCAATTTCCAAAGTTTTAAAAATATTTTCATTATCAAGAAAGGGTGTCAAAAAACCTTTTTTGATATATTTTAGAGGAAATAACCTTTTATAAAAATAATAGAGAAAAAAATAAAAATATTTTTAATAAAATAAATGGAAATAAAAGAATTGAAGAAAAAGAAGGATATTCTCATATAGAAATTTGTATAAAATATAAGGAAAAAGGAAATTATTTTATTTATTTAAATGTTGAAGATGAAATTAATTTAATATTTTATGTTAAAATTAAAGAAAAAAAAATCAAATAAAATGTGTATTTAAATTATTTTATGAATTAAATGAATATGAAAAAGCAATTTTTAAAAGTTTAAGAAGAAGTTTAGCAATTCATACTTATAAAACAAAAAAAGAATATAAAGATGGAGAAATGATTATTAATGATAGTATAAATAGTGATGAAATAATATTTAGAGAAGTTATTTATATTTTTGAAATATTACCTTTATTTAATTATGGAATTGAGGAATTTATTAATTTATATGATAAAAATTATTTAAATAAAAAAAGAAAAAGAGAAGAAGAAGAAGAAGAAGAAGAAGAAGAAGGAGATTCTAATAAAATGTTAAAATGTATGTAAATAAATATTTTTAAATTTTTTTAAATTAATTTTTAGATTATTTATTAAATGAAGAACAACCACCAACTTCTAATTTAAAAGTTAAAGAAAATAATGAAGAAGATGATGTATTTAAAGATTTAAGTAAATGAAAAAATATATTTTTAAATTAATTACTTTTTTTAAATAACTTAAATTTTAGGTGATATAGAAAATATTGAATAAAGAGAAAAGAAGAAAATAAATAAAAAATAAATATTAAAATTAAATTAAATTTCTAACAACTTTCTGAAAATAGTCAAAAATACTTTCAAATACTTTTGATCCGTCTGCATTTTCAGCGCCGCAGGCAAAATTTTTTACTTTTCATTATAATTAAATATTTTATCTTTTAAAAAGTAAAATTTTCTTTCTCATTTTAACTCATTTATTATTCACAATTTCTAAATTATAATATTTTGATATTTAATACTTTTATAAAATTATTTTCTTTTTTCGATTAAACACTAAAAATAAGCAATTTATTTATAAAAAATGTTATTAGAATATTACATAATTAAAAAAAATTATAAAAAATGTTAATTATTAATTAATTATTAAAATCCCAAATTATTTAACTATTTCTACTTTTAAAAAATTCTTAAAAATTAGCTTTGAAACATTGAATGCACAAATTGTTCAAAATCTAGTGCCCCAGCAATTGTTCGTCCAGAAACAGCGTCAACATATGGCTTCATTCGTTTTATGCAATATTCTGCTTGTTCTGGTGTTAAATTCTAAAAAAAATAATAATTAAAATATTTATTTTCTAAATAAATAAATTACAGCATAAAGCTCTTCAGCAGTAACATAAGGTCTAAGCTCTTTACTCAATGCACGGAATGCCATTTCTATTTCTTCACTAGAACGAACATTTTCTGTTTCTTTATTTATCATAAATGCCATAAATTCTTGTAAAGTAACATAACCATCACTGAAAGATTTTTTTTATTTATTTAAAAAAAAATTAATTTTCTCTACCGATTTGGATCAACAACATCTAAAATTCGTTGAAATTCTGGTTCAGGCTGTCCCTCATCCACCATAGGAAGATCATAGCCCAAAGCTCTCAAACAACTTTTAAATTGTTGATGATCAAGTCTTCCAAGTTTTTCTCTGTCAAAATGTCTAAACATCATTGAAAATTCTCTTAAAGCTTCTTCAGTAACTCCAGATTGGTTACGAGCTTGTATTTGTTGTTCTAAATTGTGAAGCATTCTCATAGCTAATTGGTCTAATTGATCCCATGCTTGAGCTAAACCAACTGTTGAATGCTCTAAAAATAAATATTAAATTAAAAGTTTACATTAGATTTTAAATTAATCTCAAAATTAATATTTAAAATCATATTCTGATAGAGCAAATATGAGGAAATATCTTAAATCTAAACAAGCAGTAAACAATTTACTGCTTGTTTACTACACAAATTTATAATTATTGTTGTCTTTCTTTTAAATATTTATTTATAACCACATTTTAATATTTCGAAATATTTATTCTCTTACCAGTATATCGATTATCCAAAATTAAATGTTCCTCTAAAAGAGCACCCAAATCCTCAACTTTTTTAAGTTTTTGTCTTTGTGAACGTATATCTTGTGCTTTTTGTCTAATAGAATCCAATTGTTGTTCTAAAGATCCACTTGCTTCCATCATTTCATTTCTTGTATCAGCCAACCATTGATGGAAATCATTTGCTTGGCGAGCAAATTCTCTTCTTAATTTATCATTATCTTCTTGTCTAAGATGTTCTTTTTGAAGTTCTAATTCACGTTCTTTTATTATCTTTAAAAAATAATTAATTTTTTATTTAAAAAACAATCAAAAAACCTTTTGAAGGTTTCTCCATGTTTCTTCTAATGCATCCATTGTAAACCAAGTATATGGATTTGGACCAACACCAAAAGATTTAATTTGTCTATCCAACTCTTGTAAAGCAATAAAATCATTTTTGGCTGTAGTTAATGATTTTTGGAATTCTGCATGTGCTTCACGAAGTGCTCGAATTTCTTCAAGAGAATTACAGCGAACCTTTAAAAATTTTTTCAAATCCTTTTGGATTATTTATAAAAATAATTACCGGATCAGTTAAATCCTCTTCAGCATTTTCAAACCAAGAATTAAAAGCAGATGCTTTCTTTGCAAAAGCTAAATAAAGATCTTCAATTCTTTCATAATGAGATTGTGCTTCAATTAATTTTTGTCTACGAGCAAGAGAATTTTGTAAAAGTTGTTGCCAACGAGTTATAACTGATTGATGACGTTTTTCAATAGCTGGGGATTGTTCATGTTCAACAGACAATAATTGGTCTTTTAATTCTGTGATGCGTTGAATACCTTCGTGCTGGAAAAAAGAATATTTTGAATTTTTTTTAATATTTTAGAAATAAGATTTATTTTTTAAATAATGGTAATTTAGTGTTTCGTTATCGACTCTCATGTCAGAAAAGGATCCTGACCTTAAACGGATACCTATAATTTGTAAAAAATAATTATTTACCTCAAAAGCATTCAATCCAGCATCAAAAGCATCTTGTTTATTCAACAATAATTGAACAGTAGACAAATCCTTGCCAAAATCTGGAGATCTAACATGATGTTCTTTATCTCCAATCCAACTCTCGACAACATCACATTTCCACATAAATTGCATATAGGCATTATTATCTCTCAATTTTTGAAGACGTTGGGCTGCCAATTCTTTGACAAGAGTTAAATGTTTTTGAAGTTGTTCTAGACGTAATGAAATATTTTTGGAATGATGATTGCCTGCCTCAATGAGCTTAAAAAAAGAGGTTTAAATTAGAAAAAAAAAATAAAAAATATTATTTAATTTACTTCATCTCCTTGACGTTGGAGGTCATCAATTCTTTGTTCATGTACTTGTAAATCTAATTGGAAAGTATCATGTTTCTTCAATAATCCTTGAACAGCAGCCATATTTTCCCCTAATGAAGGTGAGGAAAGTAATTGTTGTTTTTCGTTTAGCCAAGCCTCTTCCTCTTCTAAACGGCCAATAAAATTTTGAAATTGTTCACTTTCTTGTAACTTTCGATGACGATTTTCAGTTAAATCAACAATTTGTTGCCAACTATCTTCGAGTGCCTTTAAGAGGCAAAGATTAGAAAATAATCCCATAAAACTAACTTGAATTCGTTTTTGAATTTCCGGAGCCCCAACTTCACTTGCTTGAAGAAGTTCAACTGCCTTAGAACGAACATGTTGTACTTGTGGTTGGTGGCTAGCTAATTCAGTATCAAGTCGTCGGTGTTTTCTACGTAAATTTTGTACACCAGTTAAATCACGTCCATAATCATCGCTGCTAACAAGTAATTTCTTTTCCTTTAAAAAATATTCCGATTAATTTTAATTAATTTAGTTTCATTTTTTTTCATTTACCCACCTTAATCCAAGATTCTTCTTCATCAATATCTCTAAGGAATTGATGAACAGTAATTGCTTTATTTAATTTATCTCTTCTCTGTTTACCCATTTCTTTAACATTTGCGTATCTTCTAGTAATTCCCTGTCTTCGAGTATCAATAGCATCTCTATCAAATTGATCAGCTTCCATTAATGCCTCAGCTTGTCCATTTACATCAGCAACACGATCCGCATGTGCATTGATATCTGCTTCAAGTAATTGATGCTTCTTTAATAAATTCTCTATAGATGCTAAATCACGGCCTGTATCTTCACTACTTAAAAGTGTTTCAACCTGAAATTTTTTAAAATTAATTTTTTAAAATTTAATTTTTTATTAACCTCCCCAAGCCAAAATTCCAAATCCTTCACAGCTGCCATAAATGTTTTTTGTTTATTTGCTTCTTTTAGTCGAGCACTTTTCTCTGTACTTGTTTTAACCAATAATTCCCATTGATCATTTAAAGCATTTAAACGTTGAGATACTGCATCCTCTCCTCCACCACATTTTGAAGCACTTATTAAATTTTGACCAGCAGAAATTATAGTAGCAATTCGGTCAGCATTAGCAGAGAGTTCGGCTTCAAATGCCTGTTGTTTTTGGTGTTTTTGTTGAATATTAGTAGGATCGCGATAATCCGCTTCCTAAATAAATTGTTAGAATTTTTAAACCGAGAAAAAATTTTTTTAAATATTTTCTCACCTGTGCAACTTGAAATTTCTCTGTTATCCAATTTTCAACCTCATCGGCATCACGTGAAAATTGTTGGAGTGTTTGAGATTCTCCTAGTTTAGAACGTTTTTCAATTAAACGTTCTTTAAGTCTGTCCCAACGATCAAAAATTTGTTCACGTTTTGTATCTAATAAAAAATATTTTTGATTTAAAAATTATTTAAAAATAAACTAATTGCAGGCTTTGCATAATGTTCAGAAGCAACTAATTGTTTTGCTAAGTGTTCCAGATTATTTAATTTTTCTTGTTGTGAAGCAATAGCTTTGTCGAAATCTTCGTGTTTTTTAATTAAAGATTCAACATTATCTCCGGTTGGATCTTCTTGGGCAAGAAAAGCTTCTCGAGCACTCATCCAAGTATCACATTGTTCACAATCGCGGTAGAAAAGTTGAAGTTCAAGGCATTGGTCAAGTATTTTTCTACGTTGTACCCAAGCATCCTCTAGACGTTTACGAGCCTTTATAATGAAAAATAAATTTTTATTTAATTCTCTATCATTCCCCTCACTTCATTAACATCATCCATTCTTTGACGAACATCATCAGCTGCGTAATGTCCACTTCGAATTAATTGATTCCCAAATTGTTCAAATGAATAGAAAGTAGCTGCCCTAGCATCAATTTCAGTTCTATAATCTTGATGTCTTTCAAGAAGTGCTTCAGCACCTGTTACATCATTTGCAAGTTCATCACTAGAAACCAAATTAACCATTCCATCAATCCATTGAATTAAATCACGGTAATCACTGAGGAAACGTTGATAATCTGAATTGAAAATGTAAAAAAATATTTTCTAAATTTAATCATCCAACCATAATTATCTAATAATTTGTCTTTTCTTCTATTAGCTTTTTGTGTTAGAGTTGTCCATTGATCGTTCAATTGTCGTTGCAAATCATAAATTTGTTCAGCAGCTTCAGGGTGTGTTTGACGGAGACGATTCGCCTTAAAATAAGTAAAAACGTTAAATTAAAAATATTCTATTTTCCAACTTTCTCATCCAAAGCACGTATTTTGTCTCCTAAAGCAGCCAAATCCCTTTCAACACCCTCATGTTTTCTTTGTAAAGCCTGGACTGAGCGAAGGTCACGGCCAAAATCTTCAGTATCTAAAGCTTCATTCTTCTCTTGTATCCAATCCCTTGTCTCTTCTACATCTTTATGGAAACGTTGAACTTCATGTGCAGATTCTAATTGTTGCCCTCTTTGTTCTGCTTTTTGTTCTAAAGCTTTCCAACGAGCATTTAAATCGTCAATTTGTTGTCGGATACGAACAGCTGTTTCTGTCTGACCAGTTTGTGAAAGTCTTAAAAGAATATATGAGTTAAATCTCCCAATATCGCCCCTCATAAATAATCCTTAAAATTCACCTAGTAGCAATTTGATTCATTTCTTGTAGTCTAACTTCATTAGCTTTCAAATCACACTTAAAGTCATTGAACTTTGTTTGTAAAACTTCTACGTGCTCTAAATCCTGGCCAATTTCTTGTTGGGAAGCGACAGTTTCTCGAGATTTTATCCACTCTGCAAGGTCATTCGCTTCTCGCAATAGTTGATAGGCTTAAAAAATAAAATAGAGACAAAACACTTTGGGATTGTATAGGAATTTTGAATACCCTTGCAAGCCTCTTCTAATTTTCTCTTTCGTTGATCACCCAAAACCATTAAACGTTGATATTGATCTTCAATTTGGCTTTGTTTTGCATTTATTGTATTTACTGGTTGTCCAGCAGCTGCTTGGTGATGATGTTGAGAACCAGGTTCAATATATTTAACATAAGCAGCTGGTACAAATCCTTGACGATCTTGAACTTCGACTTTCCACCAATCTTTGTTAGAAGAATTTAAAAGTGTTAGAACATCTCCTTTTTTCATAGAAACTTCTCTTGGCGACTATAAAATTTAAGAAGTATTTTTCAAATAATCCCCCCAATTAATTAAAAATATATTTACTTTTTCTGTATATTCATATAAAGCAACAACACATTCATTCCCAAGTTGTCCACCCAATTGTTCTTGATATTTGCATTGTCCAGCTTCTCTTCTTAATTCATCAATTGTTGCACGAAAAGCGTCCAAATCACTCATTAATGCACGATGTTTTTTCATTAAAGATTCAGCACTATCTTCATCTTTTCCATAATCATTACTTCCAACAATTGGCTCTTTATCTCTCATCTATGAAAAATAATAATTATTTGAAGAAAATTCTTTATTTACCCAAGAATCAGCCTCACTAGCATCTGCCAAATATTGATGAGCCTGTAGTGAGTCTTGCAAGTCTTGTTTACGTTTTTCTGCTTTAGTTTTCAATGCCCGCCAATTATCACGGAGTTGAGCCAACTTAAAAAAAAATAAAAAAATCTATTGGAGATTAAATCCCTCTCTAACCATTTCTCGAATATCAGGAGCTAGAAAATGTCCTCTTTGTATCATTTGTTCAGCAGCACTTCCAACTTGTTCAATTTGTGGTTCATGATTAGTAATTTCAACCATTAATGCATTTTGTTTTTTAATTAAGTTTTGAACTCCAACAAGATCACGGCCGCGGTTTGTGGAGGACGCAATTTGTTCCTATAAAAATTTTAGTTCGGTTATCTATTTATTTACCTTTTCTCTAATCCAAGTCAATTCATCATCAATATCTCTAAATAATAAATGCCCAACCAAAGATTCACCCAATTTGTTTTTTCTTCTTTGTAATGGGTCAAGTAATGCCTAAAAAAAAAATTATTTTAATCAATTAAATATCAGGCGGCTTAAAAATTTTCGTCCTTAACCCTTCGTCCTCTGAAAGGTTTTTTAACTTTTTTATGTTTGTGTATTTTTCCCGATTTTTAAAAGTTTATCCCAAAAATTTTATAATGCCTCAAAACGTTGTTGTAATCCTTGTTGTTTTTTAACAATTTGAGGAGCATTAAAATGTCCAATTGATTGAAATTCGCGTGCTTGTTGTCCAATTGTATCCAAACGTTCGCTATGAGCATTATAATCAGCCTCTACAAGTGCCAACTTTTTTTGAAGATTTTGGACCGTATTTAAATTTTTGCCAAAATCTTCACTGGCAAGTTTGCGTTCTAATTCTCCTAACCAAAGTTCTACATCTTCAACATTGCGATTAAATAATTGTTCCTTAAAAAATGAAAAGGATAATTATTTTATTTTAACAAATTTAAAATAAATTTACTTGATTAGCTTCTTGTAATTTAGCTCCTTTCAAAGCACTTGCTTCCACAAGTTGAGCCCACAATTGTTCAACTTCGCCAAGCCTTGTTTGTATATGTTCATTTGCATAGTGTCCAAGTGCAACTAATTCTTGTCCTGTTGCTTTAATTTCATCTAGACGATTTGAATTGGCACGAAGTTCCTAAAAATTAATTCAAAAAATATTTCTTAAAATTTTTAAAATATTCTTTTTAATTTATTTATTTGCCTGTTCAAAATTAGCATGTTTTTGCAATTTTCCACGGATATTTGTTGGGTCTAGATAGCTTTGATCTTGTGCTGTTTTTAATTTTTCATTCATCCAACCAAGCATTTCATCACAATCACGATCAAAACTATGAAGTCTACAAAAGAAAAAAACAATTTAGAATTTCTATATTAAAAATAAAATTATTCACCGATAAGATTCTTTTAATTTTTCTCTTCTCTCGGCTGTTAATTCCATTAAACGTCTTCTTCTTGATAATAATTTCTCTCTTCTAGCAGCAACATCATCAGCTGCATAATGTCCTCCTTCAATAAGTTTTGTAGCAAATTCATCTAAAGCATGTATTTTCTCCTCTTGTGCTGCCAAAGATTTTTCAAAATCTTCATGTTTCTTTAATAAAGATTCTACAGCATCTAAAGAATCACCCAAATCTCTATTTTGAAGAAATGCTTCTTGTTTGTTCATCCAAGTTTCAGCTTGTTCTGTGTCACTTTAAAGAGAGAAGAATGAGAATTTTTGAATTTATTTTTAAAAAAGCAAAAAAAAGTTACCGATAAAATAGCTGTAAATCCATACATTGCTCATACAAAATTCTCCTTTCTTCCCATAAATTTTTTAGACTAGCTTGGTCACTAGCCAAACGTTGTAAACATTGTCTAATTTCTTCAGATTGTTCAATTCCATCATCAAGTAATTTCTGACCAGTCTCAGCTGTTTGAACAAAGGAATCATTACGAGCATCTATTTCGCCTTTATGTTCTTGGTGTTGTTCAAGGAGAGCTTCAGCACCGGCAACGTCTTTAGCTAATTCTGCTGATTCAATGAGAACCTAATTTTTTATTTATTATTGAAATTAATGGAGTAGAGAAACGGAATGAGATCAAATGGTAGAATATACCATAACTGGCACTTCTACCATTCAATTTCCAATTTACCTTAATTCCTTCAATCCAATCACAAAGTTCTCTATAATCAGCCATAAATCTATGTCGATTATATGAACGGTCCAAAGCACGTTTTCTCTCTTCAGCACTTTGTTTAAGTGTTTCCCATCTTATTTTAGCTTCATCTGTTTTTGTAGAAATTTCTTTTGATTTTTCTGGGTAAAGTTGACAAAGACGATCTGCTTCAGTTTCTAATTTTTCCATCTAAATTAATTTAAATATATTTAAGTATTTTCTTTTAAACTTTTGATTCAAGCGCAGCTAAATCTCTTTCAGTTCCTTCATGTTTTCTTTGTAATGCTTGAACATTATTTAAATCTCTTCCATAATCATTAGTTGCTAATGTAGATTCTTTTTCACCAATCCAAGCCGAAGTTTCGTCAATATCACGATAAAAACGTTGAATTTGTTGAGCGCCAAAAAGAGCCTCACGTCTAAAAATTTGTTAGAGAAATTAAGTTTTCCTCTAAAACAAAATTTCAACCCCTTCCTCCCTCAAATATTTCACCTTGTAGCAGTCAAAGTCCCAAGTTTATGCCAAGCTTCATTAACATCTTCTCTTTTAGAATGTATTTGTTGTTGTTCTGGATGTCCTTCATCAATTAAAGCATTAGCTTCATGATTTATATCCAAAACTCTAGATTGATGACTATCCAATTCTTTTAAAAATTCATCAAATTTTCGTTGCATTACTTCTACATGTTCTAAATCTGAACCCATATCATCAGAAGAAACAAAAGCTATCTACATATATTTAATTAAATTATTATTTTTAATTTATCTCGTCAACTCTATAATTTATTTACCTTATCTTTAATCCAATATAACATTTCATCACATTTTCGCATAAATTGTAATAATTTTAATGCTTGTTGTAATTTAATTCCTTTATTATCAAGCATTGAAAATAATCTGTCCCAAAGCTCATGAAGACGATCCAAACGTTTTCTAATCGTTTCTTTTTCATAATGTCCATGTTGTATCATATCATTTCCAGTTTTATCTAATTTTGTTATTGCATTAGAATGTGCCTTTAAATTAATTTTAAAATTAAAGAAAAAGGTTGAATAAAAAACCTGAACTTCGGCTACAAAAGCTTCATGTTTTTGAATTTTAGCTTGAAGATTTGTTGGGTCACGAAATGATTCTTCCTTAAAAATTTTTAATAATTTAATTACAATCAATTAGCAATTTTATTTAATTAATTTTAAAAATTAAAAAATTAACCGCAGCTGTTTGTAATTTTTCTAAAATCCAAATTTCCAATTCATCAGCATCTCTTTTAAAATATTGAAATTGCCTAGCTTCTTCTAAACGATCTCTTTTAGTTTTTGCAAAATCTTTAAATTGAACATAATGATCTAATACTTCAGTTCTTCTTTGTTGTATGTCATCAGCACTTTCTAATATTTTTATATCTTTTGGTGGTGGTACTTCTAATACTGGATCTGGTGGTGGGCCTATATCATTATTTTCATAGTTCATTTTTTATTTTAAAATTTTTTTTCTGAAAAAATTAACAAATTATAAATTAACTATTTAGAAATTATAAGGCCTAAACAAAGCTTATTGTTAGATTTATGTATGAATTAATTTTTTTCAATAAACATTTATGTATTTTATAGGGATAATTTAATTTTTAAGAAATTAATTTAAAAGGTTTATTCAAAATATAAAGGAAAAGTGGCACAGATGTTAATAAATATAATATGTAATTCCAGGCTCGTTAAGGGAAGAATTTAGGAGGTCTTAAACAGGAGTAAAGAGTAAAAAATAATAATATTTTTGGGAATAATTTAAAGCTTTTTTTGCCAGCTTAAAGTCCTTTTGGACGGAAAAGCAGCCAAAAAAATCGAATATTTGAGAAGAGATATAATAGTAAATGTTTGTATGTATAGGCTGACACAAACAAACACACAAATATGTTACGAGAGAGAGAGCTGACAAAACAAAAATATATTTTAAGAAAAATGTGGAAATAAAAGAATTGAGGGTATTTGTAGTTAAATATGGTATATTTAACTACAAAAAAATGGCTTTCAATTTTTTATAAGAAATTAAGAAAAATAAAGAGATTGTTACTAAATTATGTTTAAATTAAAATACACAGCTAACTTTCATTATAGTAGCAACGCAAGCAACCCGCATATTAAATAAGTATATTTAAAATATTTGTTTTATGTTTTGCTGACCGGCAAGGTTTGGATATTTGTTAGGAAAGAACGGATGACCTCAATTTTGGCAGCGTAAAACAGTGGCGTCCTTGCTAGTTATTTAATCGATAGATCTTTAAGGGAAAAATTGCATTCCAAAGATGTAACTATTAGAATAAATCTTTAAATAGAATACATATTTAAAAATTTTACAAAAGTTAATTATTTAAAAAGCCTCTCTGAAAAACCAGAGGTGGAAGAAAAGGTTTTTGGCTGAAAAAAAGTAATAGAAAAATGAGTAATTTTTCTATGAATTAATCTGGCAGTAAAACCATTTTTAAAGGAATTTAAATTTTTTAAAAACATTTATTCATTAACAATTCAACAGACAAAATTTAACAGTAAAAAGACCAATTAAATTCTCATCTTTTTTACTTTTAAAACTTTTTAACGGTTTGATTTTGCAACTCGCTCCAATTCGTCTTTCTTTTTGATTGCATAAGAATTGCTCGAACCTTTTGCCGCATTAATCAATTCATCAGCCAAACATTCAGCAATTGTTTTGATGTTACGGAAAGAAGCCTCACGAGAACCAGTACATAAAAGCCAAATTGCCTTAAAAATTTTAGTATTTTTAATAAAAGTAAATGTAAAATGTGGATATTAAAAATATATTTATTTTTTGTAAATAATCATGGGTTTTCATTATCTAGACCTTAAAGAATGAAATTTGGCCACAGTTTAAAATTCCCATCAAATAATTTAAGACAAAAACCTGATTAACACGACGAAGAGGTGAAACATCAACAGCCTGACGACGAACAGTTCCAGCACGACCAATACGAGTAGAATCTTCTCTTGGTCCACCATTGATAACAGCAGTAACGAGTACTTGAACTGGATTCTGTAAAATAGTTGAATTTAAAATTTGAAGAAAATGGTAATATTTTTGAAATTCTTTTTGTTGATAAATAAAACCCAAAAATAAAAGCAAAAAAAGGTAATTCCCGTTATTAAATAAAAAACCTCTCCAGTCAAAATATGTATAATCTCAAAAGCGTGTTTCACAATACGAACAGCCATCAACTTCTTTCCATTATTACGTCCATGCATCATCATCGAACAAACCAAACGTTCAACAATTGGACAAGTCGCCTTACGAAAACGTTTAATTTGATAACGACCAGCACTGTGTGGCAAATACTTGGCTGATTTCTCTTTTACGGCAATATAATCCTAAAAAACATTTTCTTAATAAAGAGAAATTTTACAAAAATCAAACCACTAATGAAGGATCAATAACTTCAACATCACTTAATGACCATTTACCAAACAATTTAATTTCAGGAAAATCAATTGTAGTCATTTGCATATCTCCTTCTCCACCAGGAACATCAACTGCTCCCCAATTGTCATCAGCAGGTGCAAAATCATCAGCCATTTTTTAAATTTTTATTAAAACTAAAATAATATTCTTTAAAAACAAAAAGAAAATTTGTTGCAAATATATTTTACTAAAACCCTACAATATCTAAAAAGATCAAAAACTTAATTAAAAGAAAAATTCTAAAAAAACAAAAGAAAATTTAAAGAATCTATAGCATTGATGGTAGCATGACAATTGCACACTAAGACAATTCCACACCGGACAATTGAACAATGGACAATTGCAAACAAAAATGTGCTTTAGGTTTATAGTGGGAATTGAAATTTTGATTTTTTTTGTTTTTTAGCTTTTTTAGATTAATTAAGAAAATTAAATTTTAAAAATTTTCTACGATTTTAGCGAAAATTTTTTGTAATTTTGGTAAATTTTAATTTCAAGTCTAATTTACATTTTCTACACTCTAATCGACTGTTTTTATTATTGGTGTTTTTTGTTTTTTTTATTTTTTATTTAGCAAAAGTTTTTCAATTATTGCTTCTTTAGATTTTTATTACATTTATTGTTTTTTATTTGACTTTCATTAATGGGAAAAGAACAATTTAAAGAGGCTGATACATCTCGTAAAGTGTATGTAATTAACTTTTAAAATTTAAATTTTTTTATATTTTTAAGTATTGGAGTGAAATTCACAGCAGGAAATACAGAATTAATTAGACAAGCAGCTCATATCCAAATATTTAATAATCGACTTTATGAAGATGTACAAGGCAAATGGCTTCCTGCTCAATATGGACCTCTTGATAGTCGACTGGTATTTTCTCTTTAATTTTTATTTTTTAAAATAAATTTTCCCTTTCAGGGAACATTTCAAAAATCGCTCAATTGTCAAACATGTAATAAAAATATGGTTGATTGTGTTGGACATTTTGGATTTATTGACCTTGAATATCCTGTTTTTCATGTTGGCTTCTTTCGTTTAATTATTCAAACTCTTCAATGTATTTGTAAAGTAAAATAATTATTTAGTATTATTTTTAATTTAGATTTTAAAAGGGTTGTAGTCAAACTTTAATACAAGATGAGCAAAAATCTCTACTTTTACGGCAGGCATCTAACCCAAATCTTGATTATTTGCGCAAAAAGGCATTGCAAAAGAAGATTGTTACTTTAAGCAAAAAATTTAATATTTGTAGCAAATGTGGATTTTTGAATGGTAGATATTCTAATTTTATATTCTAATTTTATAAGATGATATAAGAAATTATCTCTTAAGTAAAAATATATATCTATTCTGATTGTTTTTAGATAAATAAATTAAATATAATTTTGTTGAAGGAGTAGTCAAAAAAGCAGTTGGTTCTGTCCTCAAAATTGCACACCATGAACCACTTCCAGCTGAAACATTGGCAGCCGTTGAAGACAGAAACGAATTACAACAATTAATTTCTAGTTCAAAACTTAATTTACTCGATCCCTTAAAAGTTATGGAAATTTTTAAGAGAATTGAATTAAAGGTTAGAAAATTATTTAAAAAAATTTAAATTAAATTTTTAGGATTTACCATTATTAATGATTGGGGCAGATGATTGTAAACATCCATTACATTTTTTGAATCAAAGAATTCCTGTTCCTCCTGTTTGTATTCGACCTTCTGTTGTTTCTGAATTGAAGTCTGGCTCTAATGAAGTATATAATAGTTTTTAATTAAAAAATTTAAATTTATTTTGGAAAAGGATTTTTCTAAACTTATGTTAATTTATTATCCAAAAATTATTAAAAAATATTTAGGATGATATTACAATGAAATTGACTGAAATTATGTTAATCAACGACATTCTCAAAAAACATAAAAAAGATGGAGCACCAATGAAAACGATTTGTGAAACTTGGGATCATTTGCAGGTAAAGAATTTTATAAAGAATATTTTTAATTTAAAAACCTTTAAAAATATTTCTTTAATTAATTTTTAAAGGTTCAATGTGCTCTTTATATAAATTCTGAAATGAGTGGACTTCCTCCAGAAATGCAACCAAAAAAGTTTTTACGTTCGTTTGCTCAACGTTTAAAAGGTAAACATGGCCGTTTTCGTGGTAATTTGTCTGGTAAACGAGTGGATTTTACTGCAAGAACTGTTATTTCGCCAGATCCAAATCTAAAGGTTTTTAAAAAATTTCTTTAATTCTAGAAATTTTGGGAAGGGATAATAATAAAATATTAAAAAAATTAATTTAATATAATTTCCTAAATAGATTGATCAAGTTGGAGTTCCTTTACAAGTTGCAATGACACTTACATTTCCTGAAGTTGTATGTCGTTCAAATATTGAAAGATTACGAAAAGCAGTGATTAATGGTGAATTAGTTCATCCTGGTGCCAATCAAATAATTGATTGTAAAACTGGGAATAAACGCTCTTTGAGGTTTTAAATTAAAATAAATAAACTATGTGTTTTTGGTAGATATGGAAATCGTGCTACAACTGCGAAAAATTTACAAATTGGTGATATTGTTGAGGTTTTATTTTTGTTTATTTTTGTATTAAAATATTCTAAATTTAATACAATATAAAGAAATTTATTTTAGCGCCATTTGGCCGATGGAGACGTTGTTCTTTTCAACAGACAACCTTCTCTACATAAAATTAGTATAATGTCTCATCGTGTTAAAGTTATGCCATACAGGACTTTCAGGTAATAAATAATAATATTAAAAATTATATAAAGATGTTAATTTTTTTCTAAACTTGTAAGAATTATGGGGGGAAATGTCAGCAAATTAAGTCCTAAACTTGTTCAATTGATACAAAGCTGTTTAGATTTTTGAAAATTTAATCTTTTGGGAAATCGTATGGGAAGGTTTCGAATTTATGATTACGCTTTAATTTTCGAGATTTAACATTTGTTTTCATCATTTGCTTTCTTTATCTTCTGTGATTCAAGCTGCTCATTTACAGGAATTCCAGTTGTTGGGTCTACTTGTCTAACATTGTTAGGTGTAGGTACTATAACATTTGAGTTTGTATTTGAGAAGAAAATTTGAAAAAGCCAGCGGAATTCGTCTTCCATTGCCAACCGGTGTTCAGTACTTAATATGTCGTTTTTTATAATTATTTTATTTCTTTACCTAACGGCAAATAAAACAGGGACTTCCAAACTTGAACTTAAAGATGATATACAATTAATAGTGCATGTTATAATCTTTGTTTGTACTTCAGTTAAACTAGTTGAGATCTGATTTAGTATATTATAAGCTATTAAGGTGAAAAAATAGCCAATAATCTGAATTGACATGATTATAGCGAGTGTTTTGTAGACGGCTTTTCGTTGAGTACAAAATGAAAAAAGAGAAGATTATTTTCTACAAATAGTATTTAATATTTATTACCTATTCCTTTTCGTTGATCGTGTAGAAGCTTTATAAACATAAGTACATAGCATAAAACAGTTAGAATTATTAATACAAGCTGTGACATGAACAAAACATTTTGGCCGTCAATACCAACCAAATCAGGAAAATAACACTGAATTTGCCTGTTTTTGTTGTTAGATATTAGTTAATGTTTAGTTAAGTGTAACTTGAAAGGATCTTCTATAATAGAACGGCACACAAATCCCAAAAAGACTAAAGGGAATGACAATGACAGAATGTACATCAATTTCAAATAATATTTTTCATTCCTAGTTGAATACCTGAAAAAAATAAGTAAATTCTAGTTGTTTCATCCAGCTAATTATTACAAAATAGACAAAATTTTGAAACTTCTAACCACAATGGAGAGAAAATGGCCATCATTCGGTCAATTCCTATTATAAGCATCAGTGAAAATCCGTTCATACAACTACCAACAGTGAATATTTGGACAATTACACATATAAGAAGAGATATTTTTCCAGGCCCTGGTAGAATAAACACAGCAAATGGTAATAAGATTTGTAATTTTGATAGCAAGCCGCACAATGCATAAATACCTATTAATAAATGACATGTGCTGTGTAAACGTCTGAAAATTAAAAAATTGAAAAGATTTTGAGGACAATTTCCCTAACTTTTGTTTAATTGTGACAAATATCAATATAGGAAAGAGAACAGTTCCTATTTGATCGACTCCAACATTTATTGCAAAAGTTGTTCTAGCGATTGAGGATTCTCTGGCATCTGTCATTTTTTAGCTAAGAAATTTTGTAATAATATGTACTTGGAAATTATTTTATAAATTAAAAAATTAAAAGTTTATTTTATTTAGCCAATAATTTTTAGAATTATTTAATACTTTCAAAGTGAGAGAATTACTGTTGCGCATTACGCTTTAAATATTGTTTAACTTTATATCCTCATTATAATTAAATTTCGTTTATTTAATTTTTGATGCTGTCAAGTATTTAATATTTCAAGCAGGTGAAAGAATTGTTTACTCCCTTTTAAAATTTACCCTAAAATTATTACTAATGACTAGGTTTATCATTTTACATTTATTGTTTACGTGCATATTTAATTTGCTGACATATGTATTTATAATTTTATAAATCCTTTTTAATTTTTATTTGGTTATAATAATCATAATTAATTTAACATAAAAGATTCAATGAATGTGCGTGTACTCCATACAATGCTGATTTTGATGGTGATGAAATGAATGTGCATTTTCCTCAAACATATGAAGCAAAGGCAGAAGCATCGCTTCTTATGGGTGTTAAGCATAATTTGGTCAGTCCTCGTGCTGGACAACCTTTAATAGCTGCAATTCAGGGTATGGAAATAATAAATTCTCTTTCTTAATCAAACATTTTTGACCTTTTTTTAAGATTTCATCACAGCTGGTCATTTACTTACAAAAAAGGACACGTTTTTAACTCACAGTGAAGTTCAACGTATTGCTGCTACACTCCTTGATATTACTGAAGTACATCAAAGAAAGATAAGACTGCCACCGCCTGCTATAATTTGGCCAATTAGATTATGGACGGGAAAACAGGTGAGAATGAATACTTTTTTATTCTACATTAGAATTTGTTAAATTTTTAGTTTTTAAATTAGATTTTGTTTACGTTTAATTAATTAATAACATTTAATCATTTTCTTAGTTAATTGAATTGGTAATTGCACCTTTTGTTGATTCAAATGTTCAATTAAATTTATCAACAAAAAATAAAATTCATAATCCAGATGATGGGGAATTTACTCATAAAGTCAGTTTTCATTTAATAATCAAAATATTAATTAAAATTTAAATACGAGAAAGACACTTAATTCGATTTATTATTTAATTTAATTTGTTCAGTAATCCAAAAATTATTACAAATTTTTAATAATTAAAATAATTTAAAGGATACATTTGTTATTATTCGAAATAATCAACTACTTTGTGGTTCACTCGATAAAACTCTTTTGGGTTCTGAAAGCAAAACATCTATTTTTTACACTCTCCTTCGTGATTGGGGTGAACAACATGCAATTGATGCCATGTGGAGATTGGCTCGGTTCTCTGGTGTTTACTTATCAAATCGTGGATTTTCTATTGGTAAGAATCATTATACTTTTTTCAAAATTAATTTTAAATTTTGTTAATTTTTCGGTTAAAATTCAGTTATTTTCTTAAATTATCAATTTAAAGGTATTGGCGATGTTAAGCCAAATCAACAACTTTTGGATGAAAAACGTGTACTTCTCGAGAATGGATACAAAACTTGTGACCAATTAAATAAAAGAATGAGAATGGAAAAACAAAAAACAAAACCAGATTTTGGATTAGTGGAAGAATTAGAAGCAAAAATTTTGAAGGAACTTTCTAATATTCGTGATCAAGCTGGAAAGGCATGCCGTGAATTTTTAAGGTAAAATTAACTTTTTCTATTTTTCATTAATTTACCAATTTTTGTATAGTAAAAATAATACTCCACTCACTATGGCACAATGTGGATCTAAAGGCTCATTTATTAATATTGCTCAAATGATTGCACTTGTTGGACAACAGTCAATTTCTGGAAAGAGGCCTTCTGATGGATTTGAGGCATTTTTTATTAATATTTTTGATATTTTTTTACCAATTTTTAGAATCGTTCATTACCTCATTTTGAACAAAATGATCGCTCTCCAGATGCAAAGGGTTTCGTGGAAAATTCTTTCTATTCTGGACTTACTCCAACAGAATTTATCTTTCACACAATGGGTGGTCGTGAAGGATTGGTGGACACAGCGGTAAAGACTGCAGAGACTGGTTATATGCAGCGAAGATTGGTCAAATGTTTGGAGGTTTTGTTTTATCCTTTTTGGACATATATATATATATATATATAACCAACTTTTAAATTTTTGATTCTTTTCTTAATTTTTAACCTTTATTTTTATAGGATTTAGTTATATCTTATGACAATACTGTTAGGACATCAACAAATGAAGTAGTACAGTTTGTGTTTGGTGATGATGGACTTGATCCGTCCTACATGGAAGCACGTGATGGAAAATTGTTAGAATTGTCACATCTTCTCAATCAAGTTAAAAGTACTCAAAAGTAAGATTTTTTAATTTTTATTTTAATGATTTTCTCTTTATTTTTATTTTTAGAGAATTATCTAGACAGACAAACTACTCTTCTGATGCTTCAGTTTACGAATTAGATAATCTTGATATTATACGTAAAGAAGTTGATATATCACTTTCTTCATTGCAAAACGACATAAAAGATAATAAAACCAAACATTTATTGGTCACAAATAAATTCGCCGATGAACTTTATGATTTTATTTGCAAACACTTTAATGCGAATAAAAGACTTTTACAATTACCTTCTAATTGTGAACGACACAGGGCATATATGTCTCCAACGTGTGATTTTAGAAATAAATATTTTAAATTTGATTAATTAATTTTTAAAATTAAGCCTAAATTCAATATTTTCTTTTCAGAACTCGTTCTGGAAAAGTTTGTTGCAAAGCTTGTGAAGAATTTCGCTTTCGCCGACAGGCCCAACTTCGCTCTAATGGCCTCAGTTTAGCCCAAATTCGTCAATTTCTTGTTCTTTGTCAAGGAAAAGTTCGTAGAGCGATTGTTGAACCTGGTAATTTTTCTCTAATTTTTAATAGATAAATCAAATTTTAAAAAAAAGGCACTGCCGTTGGGGCAGTTGCTGCTACTTCAATTGGTGAACCTTCTACACAAATGACTTTGAAAACTTTCCACTTTGCTGGTGTTGCTTCTATGAATATTACACAAGGAGTGCCTCGAATTAAAGAGTAATTTTTTAAATTCTTTATTCTACTAATTAAACTCCACTGAAGGATAATAAATGCAGTACGCAGCATTTCAACTCCAATAATAACTGTCGCTTTGTCAAATGATAAGGATGAAAAATTGGCAAAACGTGTAAAGGCTCGTATTGAACGTACAACTTTGGGTATTATTTTTTAATTTAATTTCTTTTTAATTAAAAAAAAATTTTCTAGGAGAAGTTAGTGAATATGTTGAACAAATTTTACTTCCTGATGATATGTTTGTTCTTGTCAAATTAAATGTTCGTCGTATTCGTGAACTTCAATTGGAAGTTACACCTGATACTATTATTCAATCAATTTGTTCTGCACGTTTGCCGATTCCTTCAATAAAATTTTCTCAGGTTTTTATTAAATCTTTTGAATTTTAATTTTTTATAAATCAGGTTCGAACAGTTGGAAAGTCAATATTATTGGTTCGTCCAATTGAAACAGCAAAGTGTTCAATGGGAATGTATATGCACTATTTGAAATACTATTTACCGACTGGTTTGATACTCTTTTTACTTATAAAAATTTTTATTTTAGTTCCAATCAAAGGAATTCCCGGTGTTACTCGTTGTGTGATCAATGCTGATGATAAGAAGGGGGATTCTTTTCAATTGTTTGTTGAAGGCTCAAGCTTTAAAGATGTTTTGGCATTGAACGAAGTCAATGGGATTAAGACAAGGTGGGTTTTATTTTTTCGAAAAATTATTCTAAATTTTGTATGTCTATCTCTTTCTATTTTAACTTGGAATATGGGTTCGATGAATATCTTTGATACACATCTTTCAGTTTTCTTCAAAACTTTGACAAAAAATTGGAATGCTTTATTTGAATAAATATTTCCTCCCAAAATCCGAATGAAATAATTTCCATTTTTCTTGAATTTTATACAAATTTCCATATGTGAAAATTCTTGTTTCTTTTCTGTCTCTGATTTTCTGTTGCCATAGAATCTATGAAAATGTTTTTCAATTTTTTTCTAGATTCCTTTCTTATGTATTTTTTCCTTTTAATTATCTCTCTAGGCCCTTTTGGATTCAAAAAACATATTAATTTGTTTAATTTATTTGGGCATTCATTTCTTTCATAAAACATTGAACTTATCCCATTTATTTCTTTTTCATCTTGAATCCAATTAATCGACTCAACAACTTGTTCTTTTCTATTTATTTCCAAATCTACATGAGCATACAAAAGAGCCACAATTTCAATCAATCTATGAAATTATAAAATTTTTCATAAATTTAATCGAAACAAGGTTTTCCTAGACAAACTCCGTTTAAAATTGTTTTTCTTCAGCGTCACATTAAAAATATTTGGAAAAAAGTGAATGAAACTTCAAAAAATTTGCTTCTATTTTGAAAA
Organism: Meloidogyne hapla; assembly: GCA_000172435.1. Lineage (NCBI taxonomy): Eukaryota > Metazoa > Nematoda > Chromadorea > Rhabditida > Meloidogynidae > Meloidogyne > Meloidogyne hapla. Next base: position 28,591 of record ABLG01001495.1, read on the forward strand.
ACAATTTTCCCTTGACCCCCTCATAAATAAAATTCTTATTAGCTCTTCCTATATCTTTTTCGATATTTCTTACAATATTTACTTACTTTCCCTCCATATACATTATTTTCTAGTTTTTGACATATGTTAATTCCATTCTTGTATTCTTGGTGAAATATTTGCACAAACTTTATTTGCTTTTTTCCATTTTCACCTTTAATTGCACTTCTTACTGAATACTGATTAATAAATTCATACAAATAGCAAAAATATGCATATCGACTTATAAAAAGAATTTTTTCTTCGCCTATTTCTTCATCAACTTCAACAAAAATTTCCAAATTATTGTGCTGGCCATCTTCATCAATTTTGTTCATTTCCATTTTAATTACATTAATACTTAAACTCCCATCTTCTTTTTCGTTTTCGCCTCTAAATTCGAATAGAATTCGTTGATTAGTTTGGATATTTGAAGAAGAGTTTGAAATTATTTCCAAACAAAGTTGGGACATAATAATGATTTTAAAATACATAATTTAAATTTGGTTTTTATTATTCTCCTGGATTAAATATAATGAATCAAAAAGTGTAATAAATTTGCTATTTTTACCTTTATCTATGGGATGACGAAAGTTACTTTTATTTCCTGTAATGGCATTTATTTAACATTTCATAATTCTATTTATTTTGAAATTATCATGTCGACACTTTATTAATCTTAATGAATTTAGAATCTATCAGATTTAATTCACCCTCCATTATTTTTCAAATTATTGGGAAAGTTTTCCTTTCTTTGACCTTTTAAACTAGACGAATTTTCTAGACAAATTTTCGAAATATTTTTCCGTTAAATAGATTTTGAATTTAAATTTTTTTAGATTTAACAATGCAATTATCATTGCCGAAGTGTTGGGCATTGAAGCCGCCCGTGGTTCAATAATTTCTGAAATTTTGAATACAATGAGTGAACACGGGATTGAATTAGACAGACGACATGTTATGTTACTTGCTGATTTGATGACATATCGGTGATTTTTTCTGATTGTAAATTAAATAATTTGAATATTTAATTTTAAAGAGGTGAGGTGCTCGGTATTACAAGGAATGGGTTGGTAAAAATGAAGGAATCTGTTCTTTTGTTGGCTTCTTTTGAACGAACAGTTGACCATTTGTTAGAATATTTTTTAAATATTTTATAAATTTATTTAGATATGAAGCAGCATTTTTTGGACAAAGAGACAAAATAGTAGGGGTTAGTGAATGTATCATTATGGGTGTACCTATTGGAATTGGAACTGGAATGTTTAAACTTTTACAAAAACAAACACCTCAGAAAAAATTAGAAAATGAGCAACAAGATAATAAAGGAAAAGTTATAAAAATAAAATTTTTTTTTAAATTGATTGATTTTTAAGATAAAATTACTTTCTCCAAAACGTGAGGTATTACACATTTCATATACTTCATCTTCTCAGCAAGCGGAGAGTTTGGCTCCTCCAACTACCGGAAGAAGGCGGCGTCAAGCATCTACATCTACAGGCAATTTTTAAAATTTTTGAAGAATCAGAACAATTTTGAGAATTAAATAGATTTTGAATAATAGATTATTTAATAATTTAAATATTTTTATTTTCTAAATTTTAGCACCTCTTAAAGAAGCAAAAATGGAAATTGAAAGTAGTGAAGAACAAGGTGTTGAAGTATTACCCCCTCCACCTTCAATACCTATGCATAGACAGCCAATTTTTGAAATGCCTGAATTAGGATTGATTGTTTGATTTTTGTGTGATATTTTTATTTTTTGTTATTTATTTTAGAAAATTTATTTTTAAATTGCCTTTAAAATATTTTGTTGATTTATTTTTAAATAAATTTTATAAAAAATTATTTTATTTTCATTAAATGCCTAAATATTTGCAAAAATATTCTTGTTATTAATTTTAATAAATCTAACAATTTTTTCCCTTTTTAATAATTTTTTTCAAGCATTTTATGCGGAACACTAGAATTGGACGCTTTACGCGTGGATACTTTTGCACAACTACAGTTTTCCACTTTTTAGCGTTTTTCTTTGGAGCTCGACTTTATAGGTTTTCTAATTTTTTTTTAATTTTTAAAAATTTGAGTGTTTTATTTTCTTTAATCTGATTTTTTCTTTAATCTCAAATAAGAATAGTTTTATTAAATTAATAATTTTCATTTAAATTCTAGTTTTGACACTTTCCTTTTTGCTCTTCTTTTAACAACTACTACATTCCTACCCTTAAACATCTCTTGCTCTGAAAGTGCTGAAAAATTTTGGAATTGTTGGGATAATCAGTAAATTTATTTTTAAATTAAAAATTAAATATTTAGACCTCAAACTATTTCTCAATTATATTCAATACGTGTTGCTCTAGGTAGTTTAATTGGCTCTTGGCTTGGTGTTTTTGTTGTTCCTTTAGATTGGAATCGCTGGTTTGTTTTAATTTTTTTTAAATTCTTTGTAAAATAGGTGGCAGCGTTGGCCTATTTGCTCTTTCCTTGGTTTATTTATTTTTTCACTGATAGGAGCACTGACTGCTTATTTACAACTTTTCACTAATTATCCAATTAACAAGGCAATTTTTTGAGAATTTTTACAGAAATTTTAAATTTAAATATAAAAATAAATTGAAAAAATATTTAAACTTAAAGAACAACAAAATAAAAATTTCTTCACCTTCACCAACATTTTAAAAATATCATTATGTTATATAAATAATTAAAAAACAAAACAACATTTAAACAACACCAACATTTTTTATATCATCATTAAAAATAATTTCCAGATGTTCCCAATTGTAGCCCCAAAAGCTCGCAGGCCAAGTGAAATTGAAGAACAACAACAATTACAATCTGATAATGTTTCAAAGTCTTTACCTAATGAAACAACTTCGTCTGCTGTTGAACGTTATTTTCAATCACCAGAACCTCCAAAATTACGTGCTATCATTTTTGCTGAATTTGATAATGATATTGGACGTGTTCTTAGATTTCAGGTTTTTTCTATTTAAATTAAATATTTAAATTATTTTTCTTTTAATTTATTTCATTAAAAAAATTCCTTTTTAGATTCCTTGTCAGATTTTTGATAAACAAAGATTTGAGTCTATTTCTTCTGCGATCATCCCATCCGAGGAGGTAATTATTAAGTTTTTATTTATTAAAATTATTTTTTAAATTTAAGATGCGTGATAGAATGATTACTGTTAATATGTTTGAAAATAAAATTATTGGATATCCAATTGGAATAAGTAAATTTATTTTAAAAAATTAAATTTTAATTTTAAAGAGGACAAAAAATACCCTAGAGAAATTCTTATTTTCAATTTATGTTTTGTTGTTTCTAAACAATTTGAATGTGATTGGGTATATGAACCTTTGGTACAAAAATGTGCTGAATATTTGGTTGAATTGGAAAAAGTAAGAGAAATTAAATTTATTTTTAAAATATTTAAAAATATATTTTTCAGGAACGTTCATTCATTTCTGAGGAAAAATTACGTCTTCCTGTTTTAATGAGAGAAATATTTCTTGGATTAAATAATAAAGGTATAATTAAATAAAAAATATATTCCAAATATCTTTTTTAGGAGAATGTTTCTATACAGTAACAGAAAGAACAACAATTTATTTAAAATTATTTTCAAATTCTCGTGGAGTAGAACCTCCATTAGTTAGCCCATTTTCTGTGCCTATTTTTACTAGAATTCCTCCTCCAACCTCACTATCACAACTTGAAAGGATGGATGTACTTTCACAAAAAGTAATTTTTAAAAATAATTTTAATTGAATTCTTCGAAATAACTCTATCTGAAATTTAATTTGCAAAAAGTTGAAAAAATATTATTTTTATTTTTTGATTAATTATATTATTAAATAATAAAAAAAATAATTTTAACAAATTTAATAGATTTGCCCTCAAATAGACGGCATTCGTTGTGTTAAGGATATTGCCTGTGTTGTTAGAATTGATAGTAATTATTTTAATTATTAAAATTATTTAAAAATATTTTTTTTAATTTAGCTGATTTAGTTGCTCGTTGTATTAGAAATTTATGTTTTTATGGATGTATTCGTTTATTACCAATGTTCCTCTATTTTAATTGTTATGTCCCAACAAAAAAGATTAGATATTTTTTTGAAAGTCCTGGAATTGTTGAGGTGAAAAAATAAAAAAAAAATATTTTAATAAAAGCATCTATTTTTCATTTTCTTTTTTGGGCTTTTATTTAATGATTTAAATAATTAAAAAAAAATTTGTAATTATCAGCGTTGTCAACGTTTTTCAATTCTCGATCCAAATTCACCAATTGCTAAAACTTCAGACATTTTTAGACTTTATTTGGGACTTAAAGTAATTATTATTTTTTATTAAATTTATTTATTTTTAATTTAAAAAGCATGGGGCTACTTTACATAATTGGTTTTTATTAATGTCCCCAAGACAATTAAATATTGATGAAAGAAAATTAATTCAATTTGGTGTTTATCATGGATTTATAAGAAAATTAAATATTTATCCTGTTGCAATGCATGAGGATGGAACTAAGTAAATTTTATATATTTTATAAAAAAAATTATTTCTAAAAAACTTTAATAGAGGCAATTAATTGTGATTTTAGTATACACAAAGGGTTTTAAATTTATTAAAAAATCTTGTTTCTTTTATTTATTTTTTCAAAAAATTGGAGTCAATGAACTTTTTTATTTATTTATTTTTTGATTTCGATTTACGATTTTTTTTTATTATTGGGTTTGGTCAAGTCTATTTTCTTTCCTTCCATTAAATACAACATTTAATTTATTATTTTAATTTAAAATATTTAAATAGAATTGCTGCAGCTTGTACTGGCGAATATTCATTAGATGATTTAGCTTTACGTTATGTTTGTTCTCCTGTAGAATTACATAGGAGATTGTCTTTAAATGGAAATTTTCAATTTATTTTTCGATGAATTTATAATAATTATTTTTTGTTAATTTTTACATTTTGTTTTATTACCAAATATTTTTTATTTACCAAAAAACTTTTTTTAAAGGAGTAAATTTAACCAAAAAAATATGTTTTGAATTAAATTCTTGTAAAAATATTTTTTTAAATCAAAAAATTAAATTATTTAAATATATATTTTGGTTTAAATTATCCTTTTGACTTTCACTTTTTTAAAAAAAAAATTGTTTTTTTTATTCTAGGTGTTTTATTTTGTTATATTTTTCATTAATATTCTCAATATTTTATTAATTTATTTGATCGAAATGAAAATTATTTGTTTTTGGTTATTATTTTATTTTTAATATAAAATCACATTAATTTTAAATTTAAATAAATTTTATACTATATACTTAACAATTCTTTAAAACTAACAGAAAAATTTAAATAAAATAGAATAGGTATGTAAAAATAAAAAATATAATTTTTTGAAAAAATATCACTTCAATTATTATTATATCACTTAATAACTCTCATTATTCTTTGTTATCAAAATTTACTAAAAAAATAATTTAAATTAATTTAAAATTAAATAATTTACATAAACTAATGTAAATTATCTAAATTTTTTTTTAATATTTAAAGTATTGTCATTCATTAGAATTAATTGTTATCCTATATGTATATTTATTTATAAAAGAACAATTTTAAAATTAAAAAAATAAATTTACATTAATATAAATTTAAGAAATAAATTTTTTTAATAATTTTCTTAAAAAAATTATTGAATATTTATGGGGAGGATGAGTGATTGCCAATTAAACTAATAAAATTAATATTTATTTATTTATTGATTTTTATTTTTTATATTTATTTAAATAAGTTTATTTTTAATATTAATAATTAATTAATTGAAGAAAAAAATTAAATCATTTTTTACAAAAATATTTTTTAATCAAAAATTTAAATATCTTCGACTTTCAGTTTTTTTTTAAAAAATTGTTTAATTTATTCTATTTTATTTTTTATATTTTTCATTAATATTTTCAATATTTCTATATTATTTGTTCGAAATAAAAATTTTTGTTGGTTATTATTTTATTTTTAAACCTGCTCCCGATAATAAGTATATTTTTGAAGTTAGAAATATTATAAGTAGTTTATAAAAAAATAGTTTTTTATTTAGTTGTTTAATGTTTACTTAATTTATTTGTTTGTAACATTGCAACTTTTTCAAATTTAATTTTTACAAATTTTAATAAATATTTGATATTTTTAAAAAAAATTTAAAAAAAACCTAAATCTAACCGACAGATGAAATTTTGGTAAAATATATTTAATGAAAATTTCGGTTATCGGTTTCGATTCCTGATACCTGTCATTTCTGCAGGAATCGTCAACCTTAGAAACAAACATATTTAATAGAAAATAATTAAAAAGGGTTCGTCGGTCAAATATTTAAAGACGAAAAAAATCTTAAAAATAATAATTTACATTTCTTTTTTTTTGTTTTTACTTAAAATAAAAAATAAAAAAAGATTAAATTTAATAATTTCTTTAACTTTTTTTATTCCAAATAAATTCTAAAATTATTAAATTAAATTTATCAATTTTAAATTAAAAATTACTTAAATTCCAAAAAGTTGGGCGATATAGGTAATTTATTAAACAATTTATTTAATTTTTTGAATTAATTTTAATTTAAAAATTTTAATTTAAAAAATTTTAATTTAAAAATTTTAAATTTAAAAATTTTAATTTAAAATTAATATTTAATTTTTTAAATTTAATATAATTAAAAAATATTAATTTTAAAAAAAGGCCAAAAAAATCTTCCAAATTTCTTTATTTAAAATCAAAATTTTTTCTTTTTTAACCCTATAAT
>ABLG01001494.1:0-40639 GCA_000172435.1 Meloidogyne hapla
AATAAAATAAAAAATATATTCTTTTAATCAAACAGTTCTCGTCAAATTTTTGGCTAGTTATTATTATTTAGAGAAATGCCAAATATTTTAACAATATAGACTTTTTTATAACAATAAACAGGAAGAAGGAAAGGAAGGAAGAGAAAAGAAATGATTTTAAAATTAAATAAAGCAACTGCCCCTCCTTGTCTGCTAAGAAACGAAAAATAAAAAATAAAACTTTTTAAAAAAGATAAAACAATTGCTTAGATTGATTTAAATGAAAATATATTTTATATAATTTAGTTAATAAAATAAACGTAAAAAAATAAATAAATAAACAATTGTGTTTTTTTAAATAAATATATTTATTGTTAAATTTATATAATAATTATTACAAACCATAATTATTTTAACTTTCCAAAAATTTCCCTTAAACAAATTCTCTACATTTTTTTTAATTTAAAATAAATATTTAAAAATAAAGATAATTATTTATTAAAAATTTTTAATTCTTTCTCCTTTAAATAAAAAATAAAAAAATAATATTTTTAATTATTAAAATGAGTAAAGATTAAAAAAAAAGTTTTTTTTTCTTTTGTTTCTAAAAATATTTTTTTAAATGGTTAAAAGAAAATAAACAATTTGTTGGCAAATAAATGCATAGAAAATGAATAAAAAAAAAGAATAATAAATTAAATAAATAAATAATTAATTAATTAATTAAAAAGCATCAAATACCAAAAAAAACTTTTTTATTTGTAAATTGTTAATTTAAATTGCCAAAGGGTAAATAAATAAATTATTTTTTAAATTATTTTGAAACATAGCTTGAGGTTATTATCTTTATTTGGTCTGAGAAAAAATATTTATTTATTTAATGTGCAAACTACAAAAAAAATATAAATAAATTTATTATTAAAAATTAATTTAAATCAGAGAAATTTATTTTTTTTTAAATTTAAATTAAAATAAAGATTTCTTTCAAATATTAATAAATAAAATTTAAAAAACAAATAATTAATCAAGAAAATAATAATTATTAAAAAAGTTTATTCGAATAATTTTTTAAATGACATTTTTCTCACCTAAAGTTAAATTAAAAGAAAATATTAATTGAAAAGTTTTTTAAATAATTTTTTAGATAATTAAAAATAAATTTGTAAATATTTTTTATTAAAATTAAAAAAAAATTTCCAAAATATTACAAAAAGAATGTAATTGAAAAATATATAATATTGAATATAGATGTGAATTGAATATTGAATATAGTGTAATTGTGTAAAGCATATAACATACAAGTTAAATCGAGAGTTAACTGTATTTAAATTGCCCAATTCAGATTATTTTATTTCTATTCAAAACTCAATTATATGAAAAAAAATCTGAAGTATTTTTATTATAAGAGAGATTATGTAATTGTGTAAAGCATATAAAAGTTTAAAGTCAAAAAAAAAAACAAAATAAACTTTACAAGATAAGGAAGTAAAGAAAAATAAAAATATAATAAATGTTTTGTCTGAAGAAAATAAAAATAAATAAAAACAATTATAATTAGATTTGCCATTCTCTCTTTCCCCTTTCCTCTCAATTTATAAATAAAACAAAAAAAATTCAATGACGCCAGAAACCCCCAACTGAGAACCCCCAACTAGTTAAAGTAAATTAGACTGTAAATCTAAACAATGAATGAAATTTTCTAAAAAAATATTTAAAATTAAAAGTAATAAAATTAGGTAAAAAGATTTTAGAAAAAAATAAAAAAAAACTATAGAGGAAAATGGAATATTTTTTATAAGGTTTTAAAAAAATCCAAATTTTAATTTAAAAATGTTTATAAATAGGGAAAGTAATTAAATTAAAAAATAATAAATAAAATATGTGTCCAATTTAAATGCCATTTATTTTCTATAAAATTTAAATATTTAAATTAATTTTAAATTATTTAATTATAACAAAATAAATTAAATTTTGAAAAGGGAAATATTTATTAAAATAAAAATAATCAAAAAAAACTTTTAAAAATTTCAGCTCGAAAATCAAAAATTTATATAACTCCTAAATATTTTTTTGTCTTTAATCCAATTATTCTTATAAATATAAATTGTATTTCTCTGAATTTAAATCAAAATAAAAGATATGATATAAATTATATTGGAGAATAGTAAAGAGAAAATAAAGACAATCTGTATTATTCTCTTAATTTATTTCGGAGTGCGTCGTAATGGCCAACCGTTGAAATGGCCAACGTTGTAATGGCCAACAGTTGTAATGGCCAACGTTGTAATGGCCAACCGTTGTAATGGCCAACCCCCAAAAACCGTCGAAATGGCCAATAGTGGAAAATACGTTGAAATGGCCAATAAATGTCCAATTTTATATTTTGTGTTTATTTTAATATCTTTTATTCAATTATTTTTTATATAATATATTATATATCTTTTATTTTATTATATATTTTATTATAATTTAGCAACTAATCTATTATTATTTTTCTTCGTTACTGATTAAAAATGGCAGAAAGAATCCGCAATAAATTATTGCAGATGACTAAGCGGCGAAGAAATGACGAAGCAGAAACAGAACAGGTGGCAACAGAAACAGAGCAAACAGAAGATGATGAGTCAAATAATGAATCTGACGAGGAACAAGAAAATGTTATTGAACTGGATGTAGGATATACCCAAAAGGGAAGGTTGTCACTCTGGTACAAATGTGAGTGTATGACTGATTCTATTTAACTTTTAGAAAAATTTAGCCTATCGTTACACAGACAAGTCAAAGAATTGCAAAAGCTGGCGATGCTCTGATCGGCAGTGTTCAGCGAAAGTTAAAGTCCTTGCAATTGAAGGTGAACGTGCTCGAGGTATTCTAAAGGGGGAACATGATCATGTTGGCGATCCTGTTGGACTTGAGGTTTTTATTTTTTATAAATCTTATTTAGTTTTCTTTCAAGGTCGAGAAGAGAAGAAAGGTTTTCAATGAAAGGATACAAGAAAATCCAACAGTGAAGACTAAAAAATTGGCTGATGAACTACGTAACGGGAAAAACGAAGATGCGGAACTGATCGTTAGGTCAGGCACCGATAATTCAATTCAAATACGAGCTGGACGAATGCGTAAAAAAGTAATTGGTTGTGTTACTGGGAAACCACTAGAGATGGAAATTGCTCCAAGTTTAATCAACAAAGAAGGCGTCAATGTGCTTTTATATGATAGCCGAAAATTTCGTGAAAACGATCCAGATGTAACTTTAGTGTTTGCACATCCAAAAGTTAATATATCGACTATTAATATCGACTATTGGCCATTTCAACGTATTTTCCACTATTGGCCATTTCGACGGTTTTTGGGGGTTGGCCATTACAACGGTTGGCCATTACAACATCATACCAATTTATTTACTTATTAAAATTCCAAAAATTCATGTTTAAAGAATAAATTACAATAATAAAATATATATAATTATTATTTAGTTGCTTCAAAAAAATTTTTTTTTTAATTTTCTTAGACAAAATAATTTTAACATAAGAAACTATTAACAACTTGCGTAATTTGTTTCCAGAAAATTGAGTTAATTATAATTTTGAGAAATAAAAAAATTATTAACAATTGAAAAAACATTTTATTTTAAAAACATTTTGTTTTAATTTTTATTAAAAATTTTGAAAATCTTAATTCTTACTTTTAAATTATTTTACCATACTGCTTTGCATTATAATTGAAAAGTACAGTAATCTTAAAGAGATATTTAATGAACACTTATGTACATACTCCGTAAAATTAAAACACTCAATCCCATAATATTTCCTTTTTAAAAAGTTTGTAAAGATTTTTTAGATCCATGTAATCAAAAAAACAATCTCGAGTTTGTTAGTTACTTACCAAATAGAAAAATAACCAAATTGAAAATCCTCCTTTTGTTTTGTTTACTCACATCATTGTTAATAGCACTCACACACAGCCTAACTAACAAGAGTTAAAGCTATTTCTTCGGCTATTTCTTCCAACACTTTTTTATTCGCCCATTTTCCTTCATCCCCCCCCCCCCCTCCCCCCAATTCCTTTTCTCCTCTATTCAATCAATTTACTATATATATATTCTTTTTATTTCAATTCCATATAGAAAATTCCCTAAATTTGACTATCCACTTTTTCTTCAACATTTCACATGATTTCATGTTAAGTAATAAAATTAATTTATGAAAGTTTCGAACCGCGCACCCATTTAAAAAAATCCTTTTTTATAGGATGGTGTTGAGGTGAGGGAATAGTCGATAAATAGATTTTTATTTGCTACTCCTAGCATTCTCTCTATTACCAATTACTTTCGCAATGGCAGATGTCACACGACTATTGATGTGCGTACGATAGGTCAAATGTTATTAAAACTGCATTGAATTTCATTTAAACGAATATTTTCCATAAAATTTTTGACTTATAAAATTGTCACTACGGTAATTTTTACGAGTTTTATTTTTATAGGAAAGAAGGAAGATAAAAAATTATTTAACATTTACATATATTTATGTATTAGGAACTAAAAATATATATAATGAACGAACTTTGGCCGTTTTATGATTATTTGTTAGAATTTACTAAATGATTGAAAGGCAGCCATAAACCTTTTTTGTTTATTTTTAATTGTTAGAGTTTTATCAAATTTTTAAAAAACGTCATTTTATAAAACGTTTTTTTTATTGACAACCAACCTAATTTATATAGATTTCTTACATTATTTTTATTCATTTTATTTTTGATGAGAAAAATGAAATTTTATTTTAAATATTTTTATTTTTAAGATTATTAAATCTAATTATGGAAAAATCACTTTCACCTAATATTGCAACAGCACAATCTTCGTCTCTAATTAGAGATGAAAAGGACAAAGAAAAAGGGGTTGAACAAATTTGCCAATGGATTTTAGAATTGGGAGATCATGATAAAAGAGAGAATGCATTGCTACAAATTAGGTTATTTTTTATATTTTAATTTAAATTATAATCTTGAAATTTTAGCAAATGTCGTGAGTCTATAGAAGATCTCGCTGTTTGGCTTTGGTATTCTTATGGAACTGTGAGGTTTGTTTTTATTATTGAAAATTCTGTAAATCTAGCATAGAGTGTGAGTACTCCTGAATGGATTTATATTTTTTTTTGTGATTCTGGTTCCCTTTAGTTTGTCTTTTGGTCTTGTTTTAATTCTCAAGATCTGAATGTAAATAAATTTTCTAGTGTTCTACTACAAGAAATCATCAGCATATATCCATATATTCTACCACCAACACTTACAGCGGCTCAGTCAAATCGGGTGTGCAATGCTTTAGCTTTAATGCAATGTATCGCATCACATCGTGATACGCGGAAACAATTTTTGGAAGGTTCTTTTTTTTTCTTTGTAGGATAACTTCTTTTTATTATTATAGCTAAAATTCCTTTATACCTCTATCCATTTTTGCATACAACAAATGATTCTCGTCCGTTTGAATATCTCAGATTAACATCACTTGGAGTTCTTGGAGCACTTGTGAAAACCGACGAAAAAGATGTGAATTTATAGAGAATTGAATAATTTTAAATTTATTTTAAAAGGTTGTCAAATTCTTACTTTCTACTGAAATAATTCCATTATGTTTGAGAATTATGGAACAAGGGACTGAGCTATCACGAACTGTTGCTACTTTTATTTTACAGGTTTTTTGACGAATTTAATAAATATAATAAATTAATATTTTTACTTAAGAAAGTTCTTTTGGACGACATTGGTTTAGCTTATGTTTGCCAAACATATGAACGGTTTTCTCATGTAGCTATGGTTTTGGTTAGTTAAATAAAACTTAATTTACTAAAAATATTTTTAAGGGCAAGATGGTACTTCAACTTTCTAAAGAGCCTTCAAGTAGGCTTTTAAAGCATTTAATTCGTTGCTATCATCGTCTTTCTGAGAACGCTCGGGCCTTGCAAGCATTGACACAATGTTTGCCTGATCAACTTAAAGATGAGACATTCAAAACTTTGTTGGATCAAGATCGGCCTACTAAACATTGGTGGAAAATGTTGATGAAGAATTTGAGTAAGTTTTTTGTGGGTTAGGGTAATTGTTTGTTCTGGACGCTTTTTTGTAATTAAACGGGCAAGGGCAATTATTTTTTGTTAAAAAATAACATTCCGATTTTTGGTATTTTTTTTTAAATTGTAAAGTGGAAAAACGACTAATTTTTCTAATTTTTAGATATCCCAGTAGAAGAAAAGTAGAAAGGATTCAAGGGACTTCTAGGGACAAAAACTGATATTTAAATGCATTCGACATAGTGGTGTTGTAAAACTTCCCAGTTCCTTTGTGTGCTTTTAATTATTTAAATACGTGTTTGTGTTATTTTAATTTAAAAACGACTCTCTCTATGTCACTATTTAAATTATATACTATCGTTGCATATTCTCATCAACAGGTCAAAAATGAGCCTCTCAAATGTAAATTGTTTTTTAATATAAACTTGTGGATAAATATTTGATCATTTTTTGGTATGATTATTTGAATAAGTGAAAATGTTTAATATAGGAGGATTATAGGAAATGAATTATTAATGCTAAGGGAATCAAGAAAGTCACAATAAATTTAAGTAGAAAATATTAAAATTAAAATTTTTGCTATATATCCAACTCAAAGTTTATACGAACTAACTCATATATTTTGGATGATTTTATACACTATATTTAAGTGATTTTTCATTGTTTAGGTAATATCAGTAAATATTTATATATTTGTTAAAATAAAAGATGACAACTCTTAAATAGTCTATTTAAATCACCGCATACTTGAAGAAAGTATACTTGCTGTTTCACTTCCTCCAACAGTTGTAACAAGAGAGAATTGCTCCAAAAATAGAGAAGGAAACCAAAATTGTATTGGATCAGTCTGTTCATCAATCCAAGCCCTTCCATCTTTTACTTGTCTGTCAAGAACCCTTTTAATTCTTTGTGTATCCCATCTAAATTGATCACAAATTAATTCTTGACTGACATAACCGCCTGTCTCTTCAGCCAATTGTAAAACTCTAGCATCATCCATACTTAATTCTCCAGGAACACTTTGTACAAGAAAACGATCACCACCGAGTGCAATGAGTTCAAAACCATGTCCCAATACTTTTAATTTTTTGACAGCACGCATTACATCATCACTATAATAAAATTGGAAATCAAATTTTGAATTACAAATAATAACTGAGAAATTGATTCCTTTCGAGTTTTTGAACGAGAACGCATTAATCTGTTGCGTAATTCATCAACAGTAATCAAACCTCCATTCTCTTGACTTGTTGACATACAAACTAAGAAAAGAATGTTCAAATGAATTTTTTAAAATATTTTTAAAATTTAATTTTTAAACATAAAAATTTAATTAAAATCAAAAGAAAACCTTCAATAATTTGGATAGCAAGTTCGTAATAAAAACTACCAAAGCCTAGCTTCTCTGTCCAAAATCCCTTGCTTGCTTAAAAAATTTATTTAGAAAAATGTTAGATAACAAAAAATCCAATTCGCCTAAAAAATGTCAAAAAACAAAAGGGATCTTTTGCAGAGACCAATATTCGAGTTTATTTATAAAAATTTTAAATTTTAACACTTAATGTATCCCTCCTAAATAAAGTTTTTAATTTAAAAATGTCCTTACATGCCAAAGGATCAACACCAACAGTTGTACACATTTCTTGAAAATAACGTCTGAATTGTGCATTTTTCGTTATCTCATCACGGTGTTTTGAAGCAAATTCTTCTAACTTTTCAGTAAATATATCCAATTGTTGAGAGAAATGTTGAAGTTGTTCACTTGCCAATTGTTCACCTTTTGCTTGAAATTTAGCCTTAAATATATTAAAAATTATTTTTTAATCATAAATTTATAAAAAACTTGAATGTCTTGCTTTTTTTGAACAGCACCAACACCTATTGCACGTCTACGTGAAGCCATTTATGGCAAATTTTTGTGTTGGAAAAAGAACGATTACCAAAAAATTTTGATAAAAATAATTTCCTAGACTCAAGGAAAAAAGAAAATTGAGTCTCGGGTAATGAAAATATCCACCAACCATTCTTTTGTTACATTTTTCTTTGCTTTTATTCAACGTTTACATAATTGTTTAAATTTTCTAGTTTATTCTCAAGTTATAATGTTCAATGGTACAGAGGACATGGCTGGCGTGGGAATGTGTCCACCGGTGAGCGAGAGACGTGTTGATGTTGTTGACATTCCTGAAAGTCAAGTTGAATCTGGTTCTTTCTTTAAATGTTTTGAAATTAAAACTTGTCTTTAGATCAGCAACAATCTGGATGTAAAATTCAAATGGCTGGTGAAAGCGGTAATGCTGGATACCATCAATGTACTCTACAAAGGTTTGTTTAAATTGGTATTGTTTTTCTTAATCTTACTTTCAGTCGTGCAAAGGATTTCATTCACGATGTAATCGAAAGAAGAAACGGGCTTGAGATTCAAAATGGGTATGTAACGACTAATGAGTTGAGCATTCTGAGTATAAAGGTTATCTAAATTTTAATATCTTTACAATTCTTAATTATTTTCAGAAATCATCGCGTGCAGCAAGTGAGCTAAAGTCTGTTGGTAAAGGAGGTGACATGCGTTTGACTGCTAAAACTGTTTCTAAAATCCAAGGTTCGTTTGTTCAATTATTGGGGTATAAAATTTATCACAAAAATTTAAAGCGCATTTAAGAGCTTGGTGAATGTTTTTTCAATTCAATCACCGAGTGTCATAAATGTGCAAAATTAATGCAAATTACCTATATTAGTTATTATATAATCACGTCTTTTGTTTATATACTCTTAATATTTGCAACAAGTTGTTATTATTGAGAACTAGATTTTTGATAGTTGAGGGCAGGGCTTCGATTTTTGGGGTGGCGAATAGATTTTCTTGTCAGCCTTTAACCGTCAAAATTATTTAATAGTCTTTAATTTAATTTTAAAAAGAAAAGTCAATGCCAAAAACGCCAGATCATTATTGGGATGTAGACTTTCCGTCTTTAAATGAACAATTAGAACGTGGATATATAACTCATACAAATTCACCTCTTTTTAAAAAACAATGTAATCGGCCTAAACGATGTCTTTTTAGAGAATGAAATTTAAAATAATTCGAATTTAATTTATTTCTTTTTTTAAATCATCTACTTGAATTTTGTTTGTAATTTTTTTTATTTATTTCAAATATATAAATGGGCATTAAATATTTTAAAATTATTTTTAATATTTAGAGAATTATTCTTTATTTGAAGAAAAAAAATTATTTCAAAAATTTTTATGAAAAAATTTTATTTAAATTTTTAGAATGGAAAGTTTAGAAAATTTAAAGTCAGCTTTTGACCAAGATGTCGAAAAAATGAGACAATTGGAAAGGGGTTATTTATATTAATTTTTATTTAAAAAAGTTTTATTTAGATAGAACTCGTTGTATTGCAAATAGAAAGCAATTGGAGAGTCAAATGACTGAAAATAAAATGGTTAAAGAGGTAAAGAATTTAAATTGATTTTATATTTTAAATTTTAAAGGAATTGGATCGTTTAGAGGAGGGTGCTGAAGTGTTTAAATTAATTGGGCCTGTACTTGTAAAACAAGAATTGGGAGAGGCAAAAGAAAATGTTCAGAAGCGAATTGATTATATACAAAAGGAAATGTAAGAAAAAATCTTTATTTTTTATAAAGGATTTCTTCAAATTTTCTGATACGCTTAAAAGACGAATTTGTGTCATTTTAACTTCCTTTTACCCTAAAATCAATTTAATTTTTCGAATAATTTATTAATTCCTTTTTATTTTGAAGTGAACGGACTGAATTGACTCTGACCGAAGCGGCTAAAAATATAGAAGATAATAAAGAAATAATTGAAAAGACAAGGAATAAATTAAGGCAAGCAATTGAAAAAAATTCTGCATAAATTAAATAATTAATATTGCTTTTTTAAAAACAATATTTTGTTTTTATTTTAATTGTTTTACAATTTTATTAAATAAAAACAAATAATTTAAATTAAAATATAAAAATATTTGATGATTTGTTTTTTAAAATAATTTAAATTTGTATAATTGGATAATCCTTGTACTTTTTAGTTTATCTTTAAATTTTTTAATTCCCTCTTCATTTTGTAAGACAAAAAGAAAGATATATTTATGTACATTTTATATCCTTCATTGAATTATTTTTTATCTTTCTAAAAGGATATCCAAATATTCTTAGATTTAAAAAAGTAAATAAAATTCGGCTGGATTTTTTAATTAAAGTAAAATTTATTGTTAAAGAAGACGTGCTCGCCGTTGAACAATTCCAATTAAACCAACAGCCCCACTCCTGTTACCAATTGATGGTGTCTATAAAAAAAAATTAATTATTTTTATTATTTTATTTAAATTTTTACCGCTCCTGTTTTAATAAATTCTTCTTCAAATTTAGCCATAACAATTGCACGAAACATTTCATAACAATGACCCTTTAAATATATTTTAAAATTTTTTATATTAAATAATATTTATTTATTTACTTTCCATTCTTGTATTCTTTTACGAAAATCCCCAACAACACAAATTTGGTTAAATATTCTAGTTACAAAAGCTGAACATTTTGGACAAGAACCATCAAAACAATGAAAAGCACATTTATGCCTTAAAAAGTTTTCTCAAAAAAATATTTTTAATTTTATGTACCTTAAACAATAACTAATTTTATTTAAATCTTGATTAGATTCTTTTACACATTCCCCAGCACAATTAACAAGTACAGCACATTCACCTTTATAATATTTTTTATATAATTAAAAAAATCCAAAGTCTAACCATCATTAGACCTTCTATTTCCTGAAAGAACATCAACTAACTAAAAAAAAATATTTTTTTTAGAATTAAAAAAAATATATTAAATATTTCGAAATAATTTTAAATTTCTAATTAAATAAAATATTTCTCTAACAATAATTTATACAATTAACCTGTTGTTTGCTTGTCATACAAAGAGGGCATTTATTACATCTTAAATATATTTTATTTTTATTTTCTGTTATTTGTACTTACTCTTCCATACATCCAGATGTAAAAATACATCCATAATCTATATTTTTATCTAATTCATTATAAAGATTTTTTCCAATAGTTGCATTTTCAAAAGAACTTTGTAAACTATCTAATTGAACACAACTTTTAAAAATAAACTTTTTTTATTTTTAAATTAATTATTTTATTACCGATTTTTCACTGTACAAGTAAAGAGATCCTTTTAAATTAATTAAAAAATAAAAAATATTTATTTATTTATTTACCTTGCACATTATATTTAATTTAATTGCTCCATCAGAAATTCCAGAAATTGAATTAATTAATATTAAATTTATAAATAATAAAGAATTTAATAAATTATTTAATTTTATTGTTAAATTCTTCTTTCTTTTTATTGACATTTTTAATTTAATTAATATTTTCCTTCGACAAATTTCTGGGACAATAATCATTTTCTTTAATAATTATTTTAGAAAATAAAATTAAAAAATATTAATACCTATTTTTTAAAAAGTAATATTCAAAATACAAGAATATTATTCCTCTTAAAATTTTTTAAATGTTTTTTAATGCTCGAGTAAATATCGTTAAAAATAGATAAAAATATTATTTTTTGTTGAAAGTTGTTGTGTGCTTCTTCTGTTATTCTCGTCCTCTTCTACCCTTAGTATATAATTTTTGGCTTAATATAAAAAAAAATCAAACATCCGAAACTATGAAAAACACGCAACAAGGATAAAATGATGAGCCTAAAACAAGCCAAAAAGAAAAGGAAAGACTAGAGATGAGAGAACAGCCTGGGGCGGATCTACGATTAAATCGAGCGTTATAGCGTAAAAAATAAATATTTTGGATTGTAAATATAGAGAGGAATATATTAGATAGGTAGTATATAGAAAAGTGGCAGAAGAGTGGAACAAAATAATAAAAATAGTTGGTTAGATATGTGGTGCAGTCAGTCATTAATGGACAATCCTCCAAAAATGGCTGAAAAAAAGATACATTTATATATCTTCCTTTCACTTGAATATAAACAACCGGTCCTTTTCTCTAATAAAAAAAAGATAAAGACAAAATAGCCCATAAAATCTCAAAATAAAAGAAAGTCCAACCCAGAAAGATTATGAGGGAATAATTTAAATATACTTACAGAATATATTTTTAGGCAAAATTTTTAAATATGCAAAGAAAAAAAAACAGAATATAATTTGTATGATTCAAGAAAATCTTTGTAAAATATACATAATATATTTATTTTAATTTAATAAAAAAATATTTATTATTTTCTATATAAAATATGTAAATCTTTTTTTTTTTAATTTCACAGGTTTTGATAACTGATTGACATTTCTTGATTTTCTTGGTGTTGAATAAATGATGAGGAAGAGGAGGAAAAAGAAAAATTATCATTATTTTGTTGGCAACTAATAATTGAATTTATTCCAATATTAGATGGCAATATATTATTATTTGTATTATTATTTTGAATATCACCAAATGATATAAATCTTTAAAGAAACATTATTTATGATTAATTAATGCTCATCTCTAATCTTATTAATATAAAAGTCCTTCTTTAATCCAACTTTTTATTAAAATAGTTTAATTTAAAAATTACTTTGGATCAACTCTTCCATATAAATTATGATTATTATTTCCTCCTCCATTTCCATATACAATCCATGCTGCTAGTCCATTACCTCCCATCCTTGTTTGGTTTATATTATCAGTAAAATTATTTAAAATTTTTGGATTTATAATATTATTATTATCTCTTTCTCCTCCTATTTGTATATTTGTTGAAGTAAAAGAAGAAGGTGAACAAACTAAAAAATAAATTAATTAATTTATTAAAAATAATTATAAAATAATCAAATAAATATATTTTAATCTCTAAATTAATTATTTTTATTAAATACGGTCAGAGATTTTCATAATTTAGTTCTTAACTAGATTCGATCTAAAATTCTTTCCTGCCAACCAAATAATTAATTAAATGTAAATACCTGATGTTGTTAATGTTGAATTTATTGTCCTTAAAAATTTTTCTTTATTTTCTAATAATATTTGATTATTTAATAATATTTCTTCTTCTTTTGTTTTAAAAATATTTGATGATGAATTATTAGCTAAAGATGTTGAAATTTGTTGTTGTTCATCTTCAGCTGCAGAAGAATCTCCACAACCTCCATTAACATAATTAAATATTTCTTCATCATCTCTATCAACAGAATGGGAAATTTGTCCATCTCTATATATTTATTTTTAATTAAATTAAAATATTCTTTTTTAATTTTATTTGCCTAGATCCAGCAGCTCTATCTCTTTGTCTTCTATTTTTAAACCAATTAGATACTTGTGTTTGAGTTAATGAAGTTCTTTCAGCTAATTCTTTTTTAGCTTTAGGTGATGGATAAGGATTTTCTCTATAAGATAAACGAAGAATTGCTCTAGAACTTTCCTTTAAAATTTTTGTTTAATAATTTTTTCTAAAAAATATTCTAACCCTAAAACAATAACTAGTTTCTTCTCCATCCCAAATAGTTCTTGGCAAAGGAAATTTCCTTCGAATTCGATATTTACTTACAGCTCCCAACTTCTCCTGAATTGTTAAATAAAAGGCTAAAAAGACATTTAAATCACCTCACGCCCACGAATTTTCTCTGCCTTTTAAAATTATTTTTATTTTTTTTATTAATTTAAAATATTTATTTCACCTCACAATAATGTGCTCTCATCCAAAGGTCCTGAAATTTAAAAAAAAGAAAAATCAACATTTAAAGATTTGGAGTATGGATATTATAATGGATTTTGTTCGGATATTTTATTCTTTTTAGTTAATTAATTTTAAATTTTTGCCTGTAATTCAGGATGGTGTATAGGAGAAAAATTATGTGATTGTAATATTGTATATAATTCTTTAAAATTATGTCTATGAAAAGAAATCAAAGCTTGTGCTTTTAAAACACTTTCACTATAACGATATTCATCTAAAGGTGGAATTGTCCATAAAAATTGTGCCTTAAAAAATAAATTTTAATTTTTAAAATTTAAAATACATTTATTTATACCAAACTTTCAATTAAATTATGCCTTTGCATAACTTCACATAAAACATTAACTTGTTCAACAGAATATATAAAATCAGAATAAAAACTAAAATTATTTTAAAAAATAATATTAATTTATTTATTTAGATATAATTTTTAGAGTAAATCAAGGCTCTGATATTTTATTTATTTTACTTAAAATTATACTGTATGTTTAATTTAATTAATATGTCATTTACCAAAGTCAATTTTCAATAATATTTATTGCAAAGAAAATAATCTTTTTTTACACACCTTTGTTGGCCATTACAGCAATGCTGTTGGGCAATAGCCATTTTCTGTTTTTTTTTTGAATAGTTCAGCTCCGATTTCGAGACGGTGTCAAGTTGTATCGTCTCAATGTGAAGTGTCACAAAAAAAGAAGGAAAAATGAGTAAAAAGGGGATATGTTAAAGAAAGATTATTCTTTTTTTTCTTTCTTTCTGAAGCTCAAGTTGCCTTCAAAGCAAAATAAGATATATTTAAAAGTAAAAGAAAGTATTAGATTCCTTCAAAAAAGTGATTCGATTTGGCGCAATTTTCTTGCGCGAATTGAGGGAAAATGATGGAAAATAAAAGGTTTTAGAGAAAAGCCAAAAGTCTGTTAGCTTTTACTTAGAGAGAGAATTGTGGTTGGTTGATAGTATTTGTCCATGGGAAATTCAATCCACAAAATGCGCCAAAGGGGATCGAATGTGCAGAAAGATAAAAGCTTTTGGATAAAAGAAAAGGCACAGCCTTAAAATTGAAAATATCTTAACGGAAAGGGCGGTCCTTTAAGCTTTTTGTAGATAAAAAGAAAAGTGAAGAGAGAAGAGAAGCATTTGGCCTTTTTTAAAAGAAGTGAAAAATAGAGGTAAAATAAAGAAAATTATTTTTATTTGAAAGCGGCGAATGAACGAAAGGATAATATTTCATCTTTTTAGTTACCTCTCACCACTCTTGAGCTAAGGCTGAGAAGGAAAGAAAAAGTAAGTCTCATTGGGATACGGTTGTTGTATTTATTGTTTGCCTTTTCCGAGTTTTTCTTCTTTTTATTTAAATTAAAATTATTTTTAAATATTTTTGTAAAATTTGTATAGAATTATTTACTAATTTATATATCTAATCTTCTCTAAATATAACAGACAAAATAATTATTTTTGGCATATATAATTATTTCTGGTTATTTCTTGCAAATATATGTCTTTTATGTTTTGAGTTTTTTAAATTATATTTTATCGGATACAATATTTATATTAAATATCGAAATATTCTAGAGACTATTCAAAGCTTTATTCTAAATAAATATATTTATATAAAATAATTTATATTATGTTTTTTATATTTGTTTTTCAACTTTTGTTTTAAGAGAAGATATTTTCTTATTTTATCCAAATAAGCTTTTCAAGCACTTAATCATCTTTATTATTATTATTATTATTTTCAAATGGACTTGTCCAAATATTTGCATTGTCTCTCCTCTTCTTCACACAAAAATGATGAAGTTTTTTGTTAGCTAACTAATAATGTTTTTACATATAAAACTAACAGAAAAGTGAAGAGAATGGATTGGAAAAGAGTAAGAAAACCCAGCAGGTGTTGATGCCCTTTCTTAACCTTTTGAAAAAGTTTACCTTTCATTATAAAAAAAGATAAAAAAATAATTTTAAAATAATTAAATATATTTTTAAATAAATTTATTCTTCAAAAACTATGGAGGAGAACAGTCATTTATTTAATTTTATTTTAAAGTCAGTATTTTTCAATATTTTCTGTAAAAGAAATTCATTTATAAAAAAATATATATTTAAATATTTAATCTAAACTCCTAAATATAAATAAAGTAGAATTATTTAATTTATTTTTTCTCAATATTTTTTGAAAATAAAATTTATTTTCAAAAAATAATTTTTATATCTTTCACATTTTTATTATTTTTATTCATTTAAAGTCAAAATAAACAAAAAAAAATTAATTTTTTTGTCAAATCTTTTCTAAACTTTTTTTTTATTTATTTTGATGTTCATTTCTCTCCACCAATTTTTTCTTTTCTTTTTTAAATCGGCGGTAGTTTTTTTTCAACAAAATTCCCTCAAATCATCTATTGGCCTTTTTCTTGTTTTTCGCCGCATATAATCATTTTCAACGAAATCCACAAATTCTAAATGATGGCCAGAAGTAATTAAAGGAGAGAAACATTTCTTTTCTAAAAAAATGTATTAAATAATTAATATATGTTTTTGATTTTTAAAATTAAAAAATAAATTACCTTTTTGTTTATCAGCTACTGATTGCCTTCCTTCACTTTCGGCATAATCACTTGTATTATTACAACAATTACATTCTTCTAATATTTCTTTATTTTTTAATTGTTTAATTTCTCTTTAAATAATTATTTTATTTTTCCCTTCCAATTAAAAACCTTTTATTTTGTCTAGCTCTTTGTCTTTGATTTTTAAACCAATTAGATACTTGTAAAACACTTAATTCTGTTTGTTTTGCTAATTCTTGTTTTCTTTGCATATCAGGTACAGAATCTATTTTATATGATTGTTTAAGTATTTCTCTTGCTTTTTTCTATTTTTAATAAAATTAAATTAAAATAATTATTTAAATTATTTATTTTACTTTAAAACAATAACTAGTTCCTTCTCCATCCCAAATACTTGAAGGGAAAATATTCTTTTTTCGAATACGATAACGTGAAACAGCATCAAGTGGTTTATTACGTTGTTTTGAAGCCTAAAAATATTTTAATTAAATAAATTTTTTGAATAATTTTTATTTTTGATTTTTTTTAAAATAAGAAAATGTTTATTAAAAATATTTAGATATTTTATTGAAAATATGTTTAATTAATAGTTAAATTGGTTAGACAAATATAGAAAATATTAAATAAATAGAATATTTTAAAATATAATTTACATTATATTTTATTTAAAAAATCTTTTATTTTTAATTTTTAAAAATCCAAAACCTCTAAATAATTAGCTTCATTCCACAAATTTTGCAATAAATTGTGATCTTTTTGTTTAAATTGATTTAATCTTATATATTCTTTAAATTCTTCATATCGACCTTCATAGAATAATAATAAAGCTTTGGCACGAAGTAAAACACTTTTGGATGAACTTTTTTCAAAAAATGTTGGAGGGATTAAATTAAGTAATAATTCCTATAATTTTAAAGAATTTTTAAAAATAAATTAAAAAATAAATTATTTAATTAAAATATTTTGAATAAATAACTAACCAAACCCCGGAAATTGTCAAAATTTTCTAAAGCTAAACAAAGGCACTCCAATTGGTCATCAGTCAATGAGCTAACCTTCAAACTATGATGAAATAATAAAACTATATATACAAATAAATAAATATTAATATAAAAATAATAACAAAAATATGTGCAATAGAAAAGTAAGAAAAGTAGTTTTTTAAAGATTTAAAAATGCCTTTGAATATTAGACTGCTGGCGAGGAGTTTCTGGTTGCTGTATTTGTTGGTCATCATTTGTAGGAGCTAAAGAATGTGAAGGAAATAAATAACAGCAGGAAGATGAAGAAGAGGAAGAAAAAGAAGAAGATGATTGAATTGACCAACAAGAGATTGGAAATGGAAATTGCAACATTTTAATGAATATTTAGATTAGTAAAAAGTTGCACTTCATTGGTACATAACAGATATATATTTTAAGTAAGGTCAGCAAAAAACATTTTCATGTTGAAAGAAAAAACTTTAATCTAAAATGAAAATTATAAACGATTAATTAGAGAAAAAAGTACAGACATTTAAAGATTGTTTTTTGATTCAACATCAAAAAATTATAAGTTTATTCAATAGGTTAATATTAATTAAATATCAATAAAATAAAAAAATATTTCATTTCAATTAATTATAAATCAAAAAACGGAAAAATGTTTATTTTATTTTCAAGAGAGAATCCAAAAAGTAGCAACGAAAGGCAATGAATGTGAGTGTTTACCCCGAAGGGTTTGGGCCAACGTTAAAAGAGAAAGGGGTTAAATAATGGAAAAATATAGAGATTTGCTGCCATTGATGATGATGATGACCGTCTATTTTCTCCATAACCGGTGGCAGGCGTTTTCTCTCTCTCAAACAACAAAAAGATGCTATTTAACAAAACCGATTAGAAAATTAACAAGAGTTATGATCAAATATATACAATGAGATATAGTATATGATGCAACTTCTGAATGAAACTTTTATTTAAAATCAATTGTTAAAATGGGAAAATAAAATATTGGAAAACACAAGTTTATGTCATTGTGAATCATATCGACTTGGTTTGATCAAGTCTTTGACAATCTTAGACAGCGCTATTTTCTGTTAAAATAATTCTGATAAAATATTTTGCGTATCTTCTTAATTCCAATTAATCATTCGGATTAGATTCTCAAAGTAACTTGTTAAAATTTATTCCTATATGTAAGAATCCAA
Organism: Meloidogyne hapla; assembly: GCA_000172435.1. Taxonomy (NCBI): domain Eukaryota; kingdom Metazoa; phylum Nematoda; class Chromadorea; order Rhabditida; family Meloidogynidae; genus Meloidogyne; species Meloidogyne hapla. The sequence goes on from ABLG01001494.1 coordinate 18,568, forward strand.
AAAACAGAAATTTTGAGGCCAAACCTAATAAAGAAAATTTTTTATTCTTTTTTACATAAGCACTCCTCTGCCTTCCTTCAATAACTAAAGACGAATGTGCAAGCTGTGCAAACATTAATAATGCCTTCCTTTCTGCTCTCGTCGAAAAAATGGTTCAGGGCACAAATTTGGCCATTCCCATGGCTTGTTTTAACAAAAATTGAGAAAAAGAGTCATGCAAAAATAGACAAACAAATTTTTAAGTCATTTGGATCGGGAGAGAGAATATTAATTTTATAGAACTATGCATATGAGGAAAATTTAAGGGAAAATAGATCAAATTAAGAAAAAATTGCATTGATGTGGAAATTTATCAGTTTTTTATCATTATGTAATGTAACGGTGCTAAATTATGTAAGGTAACGGTGCTAATGAATTCTCACTATAACTCAGCTTTGAGCAACTCATACATACTATAAAAAGAAGGATTAAACAACACTCTTGTTTGAAATCAAGCACTCACACTCATCACTTCTAATCAACTGTTCTCTACGGGACGTGTTACGTTATGGCTCCAAACCGTTCGTCAACGTCAATGAGTGACCAGTTCTGGCAAGAGATCGGGAATCCACTTGAGCGTATCTACACTTGCCGCGAGACAGCTTCGAATCTTATCACAACCAGTTTCTACAACAAGTTAAGAATGTAAGCACTAATTCTGTTTTCTAGTAAACTATTAATTTGTTTATTAATTTTTAGGAGTGCTTACAGCTTTTGCCGTTCATCGACTTCATACAATAATTCTGGAAGGAGACCGATCAGCAGTTCTTTGTTTGGTCATGGTAGAAACAGCGACCACCCAGTTCCGGATCTATACTTGAACCTGGATAATTTTTTGACCAATTTCACGAGGCATATTTTTGAGGTAATTTGAAATGTTTTTACTAAGGGTTTCAATTACTAGTTTTTTATTTTACTCTTGTAGGATCTATCGTACCGGTGGGGCGAGGGTTTGCTGCGTGAGTACTCGACGAGCTGGAGCGCATACAGGAAAAGTTCAGAGGAGGTCGCTAAGATTTTCGACGATCTTAGCACCAGTATGTCTTCTCCCTTCTTCATGGGATACTTTAATGTGAGACATGTTTTTTGATACTTTAAATCAATAAATTTTAGATGGCACTCCTAGTTTGGGAGAGGGAAGTCCTGCGAAAAACTTTTCGCAAAGTTACATCGGCTGCGCTTTGTTACGTCGACCGTGCGAGGGGCGGTCTGGAACTTCAGAGAAGATTGATCAACGATTTCATCGTCTCATTAGGTATAGTACATTCTCACTATTCAATTAAAGCTCTATTTTTTCGTTTAGTTGCGGTCGGTACTCATGAGAGCGAAGAATATAACAACGAATTTGACTCATACCAACAAGTTGTCGTTGTCTTCAAAACACTTTCTGCCGCTTGTCGTCACCCGCTTTACCGGGAATTGTTTCTTAAACCGTTACTCCATCAAACCTATCGGTACTACGTGGATTGGTCATCTAACTTCCTGAAGGACGGAGAGTTCTCAAAATACCTGGAACTGGTACTTTAAAATTAAAATTTAAAAAAATTCAATATTCAACTTAAGGTCCAACTCCATTTTCAAGAGGAAGAGAGTTTTTGCAGCGAGAAAGATCCTTGTTTTGACATCTGCACTTTGGTACCGCTTTGTATGGTCTGCGCTGACGCTCTTGTCACGAGACATATTGATCGGTATTCTTTTATTCGAATTTTAAACTAATTCAAAGATTTTTGACAGATTCTACACCGAGTTTGTGTTATTTCTCAATGCTCTACAGACAAGGTATTTGCTGCACGTTTACGACTTATGCAATCGTGTTCCATCAACAGTCGACAAGTTAAAGGAATTGCTAGGAAAGTACTTTTCACGTGTTGGTCTTAAAACCATCAATCAGATTGCTGATAAGGCCGAAAAGGTGAGAAAAATGACATACAATTAAAAGAATTTAACATTTACCTAAATAATTTTAGAGTCCCAAGCTATTTGTTGGCACAATAGTTCAGCTTCATGATGACTTCAGCAAATTAGTGAAGGATGCCTTTCGCACAAACAATGAATTCATGACAACAATGGAAGTGTCATTCACCGAATTTGTTGCCGAAAACAGCATAACAAATGGAGGGAAATCAGAGGCAAAATCCTCTCGCTTGATTGCCAGCTACTATGACCAACTATTGAGGAAAGGTATTGCAATAGAGGACAGAATGTCTGGACTGGAAAAAGCTGTTAGTTTTTAAACCTTAAAATTTAAAATATATACATTTTTTATTTTTAGATCATTGCCTGCAAATATATTCGTGACAGGGATACATTCAATGACCATTATCAAAAACTTCTCTGCAAACGTCTAATCTACCATCTAAGCGTTGGCATCGAGTCGGAAAAGGAAGCATTGTCTAAACTACGGGAGAAGTTCCAATGCCCAAAAGTTTTTGAATCAATTCTCAACGAATCAATGAAAAGCGAAACTGAGATGGAAGACTTCAAAGTGAGTTGGAAAATCTTTTTTAAATAAAAAATGTTCTAATTTTTAGAAAGAGGACAACAACGTTCCTGACCAAGACTTCTTCTCTGTCATATTGCTTACCGAAAAAGCTTGGCCTTTTCCCAACACTGCTAACTTTTCCTTGCCTCCTCAACTTAGCGATTGTGTCAATGGTAAATTAAAATGATAGAGAATTTTAATTTTCAAAATTTTTAGCCTTCAATGAGTTCTACAAAAAGAAATACAAGAATAAGCGCAAACTCAGTTGGATTTACCAAGTGTCGCGTGGAGAATTATCTTCGCTGGATGGAACATTTGACAAGAAATACATTTTCTTGGTATTTAATTTTTTTACAAATTTTTTGATCTTTTTTTATTTTATTATAGTGCACAACACAGCAAATGGCCATTCTGATGCTTTACAATAAATACGACTCATGTAAAACGAACAAAATTGTCGCTGAATTGAAACTACCAAAGAACCAAATATTGTCTCTGCTGCAAGTCTTATGCAAAACTGGTCTGTTGAATGAGAAGGATTCGGGCAACTTTTGCCTCAATAATGGATTTAAGAGGTGAAGTAATTTAACTGAAGATTTTTAATAAATTAAAAAAAATTATTTTAGTGAAAATACAAAAATAGACTTGATTCGTGCAGTGGCAACTACTAACACAGGAACTCAAAGAAAGGGAGGAGCAGAAGCGCAAAAACTCAAAAGGGACGTGTTTCATGGATCTGTCCTCGAATCAGCTATTGTTCGGATAATGAAGGCTCGCAAGACACTCAAACACGATGATTTGGTTACTGAAGTCACAAGCCAGTTAAATAGCCGATTTGTTGTAAAAGTAAGTTTTTATTTAACAAATTTTGGGATAGGAAAATAAGTTTTATTATTTTCAGACTCGCATGATCAAGAGTTCAATTGAACAACTCATCAAGGAAGACTACATGAAGCGTAACGAGAATGATAATAACCTATATGAGGTAAGATAAAAATAATTTAGAATTTTGAAAATAAAATTTTATTTTTTAAGTATATGGAAGCTGTGACGGAAGAAGCAGAATAAACGATGTTTTTGCTAGAAAGAGAGATATATTTTGACAGTTTGTATGTATATTTATTGTTGTGTATATATTTGTATTGTTTTGTGTAAATAGTGGATGTAAATTTTTTTCATATTCTTGTATTTATACTTTTTTTCAATCGATGTCTATAGCTTAAAAAAAAGCTATAGAATCTATAGCTTATAAATCATCCTCCTACCTTCCGACTTTGATGAAACTTACGTAAAAACGAACGCGAATCTTACTCGTTAGTTTTATTTGAATATTTATGTATGTGTACTCTTACATTTATTGTATTAGTTACACTATTTTCATTCTAAACTTCTTAAATCAGACGATATTTGTTTAGTATTTTAAATTATAAATTTGTTCATTTTTGGCATAAAGAATTTTAGCGAAAAGTCATAAAAAGAAAATTTTTTAATTTGATCAATATTTTTTGCTGTTTTTATTGTTTAATTTTTAGTTTGAAAAATTTATGAAGACAAATCTTTGTAACGATTATTTCCCTAGACGTCTACGGCCGAATTTCTCATTGAATGGTTTCTCATTTCAAATATTAAAAAAAAATAAATTTGTTTTTTAGGTGTTCCAATTCCAAAAGAATTAAAAAAAGATCATGGATTTGCTCATCTTCCAAATAAATTTAACATTTTAATGATTTTGTTTAATGAAACGGAAAAGGTTTTTTTTATTTTAAGATTACAAAGAATCTTTTAATTTTTTTAAGATCCTTCAAGCTGCTCATGGACGCGATCAACGTAAAACTTTTGATGAATTATCTTCAAATGTTGAGAAAAATACCAAAAAGTATTTTAGATTAATATTATTTAAGAAGAATTTGTTTTTAAAGAAAATTCACAGAAAAACATTTGGCACAAATTGTTTCTTTATATCCAACGGCTTATATACTTCGTTGGGAACGTGCAAGGGACAGACGTGCAATTCAATTAGGTCTCTGGGAATTAGTTATACAACCAAATTTGATTGGAAATAAAGGTTTAAATTTAGATAAATTAAATATTTATTAAAATATTTTAAAGATTTATCTCCATTTGTGGATATTTATTTGGCTTCAATTTCTTCACTTCCAAATACTCCACTTTTAAATAGTCCAAATAAATTTGTGGAAGAGGATGAAAAGTCATTAAATAATAAATGGGCAATGCCAAATAGTGTCTCTTCTTCACCTAATAAACGTCCTCCTTCACTTACGCCTGTAAAATTAATTTCGCCACTTAAGAGTCCATCAAGAAAAGATTGTAATATTTTCTCACCAAAAAAGCCAAGGAATGCAGTTATTTTTAGGTTTTTTTTCTTAAATATTAAATATTTTTATTTAGTACTCCAATTCCCGATACTCGAATTAAAATGGATGCAAATCGTTTAAAGTGGCGAAAATTGATTTTTCGTCATGCGCTAGTTAGCAAAGTACGAGAAGCACATGCAAACTTTTTAGAGGAAAATAAACGTTTGGATTTAAATTTTGTAAAATTTGAAATTTTATAGTTGAATTTGATGATAGCCAAAGTTTACATCCAGAATTTAAAAAAGCAATAAATGAATTAGTTGGGGATATTTTGACTGATGGGGCTATTCCAAGCCGTCCGAAATCTTCTGGAGCAAATTTGCAAACAACTGATATTCGAATGTTTCTTAAGGTTTTTAAGTTTATTTTTAAATAATATTTTTAATAATTTTTAGAGTGTTAAAAAAGAAACAAAAATTGAAAGAGAAAAAACACCTGAACGACCGAATCAGGAACAAAAAATTGAAGGGCCTCCAACTCTTCTTAAAAAACTTACGGTTTCTTCAGAACCACAAACACCTAAACAATGTGATGATTCTAATTCAGCTCCTCCAATGACTCCATTACAAGAAAGGGTTTTTTAAATTAAATTTACAAAAATTGATTTTAAAAAATAGTTAAAAGCAAAATTTACTGCAAATGAAAATGCGCGAAAGGGAGGATTATCAGGAATGCAAAAACGCCGAGCTTTACTTAATCGACTTGAGAATTCCATTTTGGAGGTATTTTTAATATTTTATTTTTACATTTATTTGATTTTAAAAAGGTGATTAGAGCACATTTAAATTTGGAACAAAGATTTAGTGTTGGATTATCTGAAAGAGGTTTATTGCAAAAACTTGGTAAAGAAATTACTTCAGGTATGTTATTTAAGAGAAGTTATTTTTTAAGATTTAATAAAAAAGAATATCTTAATAGTTCTTTTGCCCAATTAGATTTAATCAGATTTTTTGACCAAAAATTACCGTTTAATGCCCTACCTTTTTTTATTTTCAATTTTTTGGTTTAATTAAGAAAATATATTTTTTAAAGCCTCTTTACTCGAACATTTACAACTTGTTTGTGATTTAATCTCTCAAGAAGGACCAAAAATTTGTTGGATTGAGACTTTAATTTCAACAGAAAATGGTCAAAAGAAGGAATTAAATTATTTCAAAATTTCACAAGAATTAGGTCCAGAATGGGTAAATGTAGCATTTGATGTTGTAAGAAAAGAATTGGGAATACTTGAAATGAAGATGCGTGCATTACGTCGATCACCATCTTCTTGTTTTTAAATTTTGAAGTTTTTTTTTAATTTTGAGAAGTGCCCAATAAATTATTTTCTTCCACAATTAATTTTTTAACAATTTATAAAAATTTTTTGACTTATAAATTAACCAATAAATTATTGAAAAATCTCAAAAAAATAAACTTTATTTATTTTCAATATACACAAATACAAGTAATATATATTATGTACAGGGACAAATCATATAATGAATTTGTGATTTTTAACAATGAGCAAAAGGCTTATTTGGGTTATAAGGAAATAAGGATTTTTAATTTCATTGTCTTCATCCTCTTCAGCATCGTATTAGCATTCTTCTTCAGATCATTATCCCTTCTTCTGGAATACCTTGTCTGTGCTCATGTTCGCCAATGTCTGATACTCATCGGAAGCTATTGTAAAATAGTTTAGAATTTTGAAAGATTTAACGAAAACACACCTGCCATTGACTTCTTTTGTTCTTCGGCCTTCTTTTCATCAGCTATTTTACTCTTCATGATGCTCTTCTCAGTATCATCATCGTCCTCATCCTTTCCATCTCCCTTATCACCTTCCATTTCGACAGTGCTCTTTGTCTTTGGTAAATCAACATTCTCATAGACGGAATCAGAGGTTTTATTTGTCGAATCAAGATCGTAGAACGATGCAGAAGTCTTTTGTCCAACTGAAAATAAATGAATTATATTGGAAATTTTATTCAAAAAGTTAGACTACCTTTAGACTTATCGTCTATTGTCTCAGTCGAATTTGGATTTGCCGTCATTGCTGCTACAGACATCATATCAGCCGGAGTAAAAATGACCGTTGGTGTGCCGTCGTCAAATTTGCTGGGTTCGATTACTGGATTTTCGGGTTTTGCTGCCTTTGCTTTCTCAATCCCAGCATTGATAAGCTTCGTCTTCTCATCTTTAGTCTTTTCCAATGCAACAGCAGTGACTTCATTTTTCTTTGCTGATTGCCCTTTTGGTAGTGCAGTAATAGCTCCTGCCTTTGTTTTGACTGCAGCAGTTTTTGTACTTGCACCCTGTTTGATGTTTGTTTTTGATTTGGTTTTTTCCGGAGAGAACGCAGTGGCGAGCGATGGACCAGCAGCCGTAGAGGTTGGAACTTGCACTGGTTTCTCAGACTTTTTCTCCTTCTTAGCCCCCTCAGGGACAATTGGCTTTTTTCCTCCACTGCCCTTTGCTTTAGATTTCCCAGCATCCAACGGCGTCTTGACACCACCATCTGCAGCTGCAGCATCCTTTGCCTTCTTTTTGCAACACTGTATAAGCAGAACAGCAGGGAGTAGAAACGCCAACAGAGCAACAAATGACAGAACCGGCATACTTGAGTGAAGTGGCGACAAATGGAAGCAAACACCTGCATTTTATTAAAATTAAAGTTGAGAAGAAAAGGAAATATGTATATTAACCTTAAGTGAAGAAACGACGCAACAGGAGTTTGTCGGAAATTGGAGTACAAATAGTTTTTGGCTTTTATACGTAGCTTCATCTAGCCTTTTTAAAACCGGTACTTGTGGGTTATCCCAAAGTACTTTTGCGGACGTATTTTTGCGGACGTATTTTTGCGGACTCATAAGGTCAGAGCATCATTTTCTTTATCAGTCAAAAAGGATTAAAAATGAATAAGGAAAAATAAAAAATATTTATTTATTAAAGGAGTGGAAGGAATTTATTGGAAGGAATTATTTTTGGGTTTTATGCGATATGTCCGCGTTTCGGGTCCTATGGCCAGTCGGTCTTGGTACTTGCGTAGTCTTGGTACATGCATATTCATTCAAATTTCTCTAATTTTGCTCTAATTTTTCTTTCTAATCGTTATTTTTTGATTGACAAGTCTTTTTGATTTGATTTCTTTCACTCTTTTAATAATTTCTTTTTATATTTCCTTATTCATTTTTAATCCTTTTTGACTGATACAGAGAATGATGCTCTGACCATTGTGAGTCCGCATAAATATGTCCGCAAAAACTACTTTGGGATAACCCACAAGTACCTTAAAACCTTTATTTAATGAATTTAAAGAATACTATTCATGATTTTATTTAACATTGTCCTTTTACTTTTCTAATAATTCAAATGGACTTCCTAATAGTCATGCGACTGATAAAAAACCAGAATTGACTAATTAGCGAAAAAAAAAAGTTCTATTCAAACAAAAAATTTGGGTCCACCCCAGAACATCGAAACCCAAAACATCGACCAAAACATCGAATCCAAAACAGCGAATTTCCCAAAACATCGAAACCCAAAACGTCGAATTCCCCAAAACATCGAATACCAAAATATATTAATATTTGGTTTAACCAATGAACAAATAATTGGTAAACGATAAAATGGTGACTAATAGTCAATTAGTTGGTACAACGAACAAATAATTGTTACCAGTGAACAAATAACTGTTATTTTGGTATTCGATGTTTTGGGGAATCGTCGTTTTGGGTTTCGATGTTTTGGGAAATTCGCTGTTTTGGGTGCGATGTTTTGGGTTTCGATGTTCTGGGTTGATCCCAAAAATATATTTAATGAAATGAAAATTTTTTATTTTTTTTTTTAATTTACAATATGAATCGTGTGAATTTACAAAGAATTTACAATATGAATAAATTCTTCGTGAGCCGAAGAATTTATAAGAGGCGAACGGATTCTTTTATTTGTTATTTCTGATTTTTTTAACTTCATATTTATTGTATCTTCTTGTTCTAATTTTAATTTTCTAATCATTTAGATAACACCTAATATTTATTATAATTCTTTTCAAGTTAATTTCGTCTAACGGTACAAAAATGTCTTATCACAATGTGAGTGATTTATTGCTTAATTTCTACATAAATCTAAAAATATAAAAAATAATATTTTTATTTTTCAGTTAGTGGAAAGTCAAAGAGAATATTTTCGCACGGGAGAACCTGCTAAAATTGACCATCGAAAAGCTGAATTGAAACGCTTGCGCAAATTGATTGTGGAGAATAAAGACCAACTTTGCGAAGCGGTTTACAAGGACTTAAAGAGGCAACAAGATGCAAACTATTTCTATGAATTGGCTTCTGTTGTTACAGAAATTGACTACATGTTGGAAAATTTGCATGTTTGTTTAATTTTTTCGATCTCTAGAAATTTTATAAATATTAGTATATTTCAGGAATGGACAGGACCTACAAATGTTGAAAAAACACTCGCAACAATTTTGGATAAGCCTTACATTGTTCGTGAGCCGAAGGTTTTATTGGTTATTTTTCGGTTTTTAGAATTTGCTTTTTAGGGCGTTGTTCTTATAATTGGTCCTTGGAATTACCCGTTGAATACGCTGCTAATGCCTCTTGTCGATGTTCTTGCTGCAGGTCTCTTGACATTTTAAAGACTAATTTTCTTTCAGGAAACACAGCTGTCATTAAGCCGTCTGAGATCGCCTCAAATACGGCAAAAGCTATTGACGAACTTTTTACGGTTGCCTTTGATAAGGTTTTATATTTCTTAAAAATTCTTTAACAAAATTTTAAATTTAGCGTGTCGTTCTTGTTGTTCAGGGAGGTGTTGAAGAGACAACAGAATTGTTGAAAGAGCACTTTGACCACATTGTCTTTACTGGATCAACTAGTGTTGCGCGCATTGTGATGGCTGCAGCTGCTAAACATTTGACTCCTTGCACTCTAGAATTGGGTGGCAAAGCGTTAGTTTTTGACTTTTTAATTTTTTACGTTTAATTTTGAATTTTCTCAGTCCTGTGATTGTTGAACCAGACGCGGATATTTCAGTCACAGCAAGTCGACTTGCTTGGGGGAAATGGTTAAATTGTGGACAAACTTGTTTGGCACCGGATTATGTCATGGTTCGGCCAGAAACTAAAGACAAATTGGTTGCAGCATTAAAGACTACTTTACATGACTTTTATGGAGAAAGACCATCTGAGAGCAAAGATTACAGTCGAATAATTAATAAGGACAATTTCAAGTAATTTTTACTTATTTTTATTTTTAATCTTTATATGCTTTTTTCAGTCGTTTGGAATCTCTTTTAAGCCAAAGCCCTAATGTTTTGTACAAAGCTGGGGATTTGAATGAAAACGATTTGTTTATTCCGCCAATTATTTTGGATGCCAATCTTAATGATCCTATTATGCGATCCGAGGTTTTAGATATTTTTTTTTCTTATCAACAAATTTAAAAATTTCAGATTTTTGGTCCAATACTTCCAATTCTAACTGTTCGTTCATTTACTGAAGCAATCCAAAACATTAAAAGGGGTGAGAAGCCACTAGCCGCTTATTTGTTCACAAAAGACGAATCTAAAGTTCAACGACTTCTCAAGGAGACTAGCTCAGGCTCTGTTTGTGTCAACGATGTTGTGCTACAAATAACTGGTTTTTTTAATTTTTGTAATGTTTAAGGTCAATGTTTTAATCTTTAGTTGACACACTTCCATTTGGAGGAATTGGCAATAGCGGAATGGGCCGTTATAGAGGCAAATTTGGCTTTGACGAATTTACACATGAAAAGGCTGTGCTAAAACGAGCTTTCTTTGGCGATTCTTTGGCTGCGTGAGTTTATAATATTTTTTATTTTAATTTTTTCTTTTTGGATAACTTGGATTTTTGTGCCTATAAAAGACGTTAATAACTATAACGTACTGAATGATTTTAAAATTTTTGAAAGCAATATTTGTTTCATTTTAAAAAATTCTTGGTCTTTTTGGGAGAGAAATTTTAACTTCATTTTAATAGTTTTATTAACTCTGATAAATTCTTTATAATTTTAAACTTTTAGTGGTCGATATCCACCTCTGACAACTGAAAAGATGCGAAGTCTGCAACGTCTGACAGGAAAACGTCACAAAATGCCTAGCTTTTTGCGATTTTTGCCTGGCGTTTCTTTTGTCTTTATTGGCATATTGATTGGCTTTATCGTTCGTTCAGCTTCTAATTCATCTTAATTTATTATTCTCTCATTTTTATGCCTATAAAAGACTTTAAATTAGTTAAAACAATAATTTGCCTTTTAAATATTTTATTTCCTTTCCCTTTATCTGTGTTCTCGTTTTACCTTTAATTTGAGTCATTTATTTCGATGATTCTATATATTTATATATTTTTTAGATGAATAAACGCTAAAATATAAAAGCTTTATGTTTATCTAGTCTTATCTAAATTTTATGCTCATTTAAAAAATATTTGAAAATAAAATTCAATTTTTGCTTGTTTGATTAAAAAAAATATAGTTAAGGAAATTCAGTGGAGAGAAATTCTTTTTTTACCTCAAATAAATAAAATAGAAAAAATATAATAAATTTTTTCTTTGTTTAATCTCCTGACTTTTTTTGCCTTTTACTATTTAACAAAAAAGCTTCTCGTCTAAAAAGTGCTGGGTAGGGGTGGGGGTATATATTAATGTTTTGAGAAAGAGAAGAATCCATCATAACAATTCTTGAGTTTATTCGTTCCGAGTTCTTCCCATATCATTTGTTGGGTTAAAATGAGGGGAATATATTTTACTTGACTTTTTTTTATAAATAATTTGTTTCTTCGCTTCCTTTTTATGCTTTTCCTTAATTTTTTTATTCTTTTCATCTTTGTTTATGCCAATTCAATCGTGTCAAATTAGGCTTTTTGTTACAATATTTTAAAAGTGCTAATGGATTGTTTAAATAGATTCAAACTTTATTTTTCTTTCATGGAAATTTTTGGTTTTTTCAAAAAATAATTTTTAGCTTATATTTTTTCTCATAAATATACACATACTTTGTTTTATTTTTATATATTTTATATTTTTGGCAAAAAATAATGAAAATACGACTTTAAAAAAACAATTATTTGATGAGACAAAATGTTTTTAACGCCTATAAAAATTACTTTTTCTATTAAAGCTGTCCTTTCAATAAAAGAAATTCCCCTATTTTAGTTTCCCTCCTTTTGCCTTTTAAAATAGCCAAAGGCATTGTCATTTATTTTTATTTAATTTTCTTTTTTGTTTTTAAGTTTGGAAACGAGAAAAGAAAAAAGCGAAATTTGAACTGCTTTTAGATTAAAAGAATTTAAAAAGCATTTTTATCGAAATCTTTAATGGAACGCATTTTCTGTCAAGTATTCTTTAGAATAGACATTTAAATGACTTTTTGAAAAAAATAGTAAATGCCTCTGAATTCTTATATTAATTTTAGTCAAAAATATTTTTTAGGATAAAAAACAATGTTATGATATTTAGATAAAGAATAAATGATTTATTTTAATTGTTGTGGAAATCTTGCGGGAATACTTCTATTTTAATTGAAAATCGAATAAATCTAAAAATATTAAAAGAAAGTAAATTTTAACAACGGTTTGAGTTTCTAGGCAAAAGCAAAAAAAGAAGAATTTCAATGCCTGCGCTGATTCAATTTGTCATTTTCCCTTTCCTTTTTTACCCAATAACGTGTTTAATCCCCGCTCGACATGCTATCTATGCTATCCTTATATATTTTTGTGCTTTTTGCTTTTGGCCAAAAAAAGGAAAAAAAAGAAAATAAGGTAAAAAAAGAATTTTGTCTTTTAGCTTTTTTATTCACTAATTTGAGCAGTAGAGATGAGATTACTCTTCTAAAATCTCGGTTTATAAATCAAATTTTGCTGCATGAGCGAATCTGTCATTTATTTTTAAATAAGAATTTTCTTTAAAGTTTTATTTAAAAATAATTTTTTTATTGATTTAAATAAAATATTTTAGATTTTTGAAAAATATAGTTTAACAACTCTGGCCTTTCTCACTAATATTTTTCCTAAATTTTAATGGTTTTTTCAATTTTAACTTAGTTTTCCAAATTCTTAAAGAAGAATGGCATAAATAATTAATGAACCAAAATCTTTTTTTTATTTAAATATATTAATTTATTGTTCTGCAATTTGTTAAAGTTTTTAAATTGCGCCTTTAAATTTAACTTTTATTCTAAATTATTTTAATCAAATTAAAAAAAGTTTTTTTTAATTTATTAAATTCTAAGTTTTCCTCATTCAAAACTTTTTTTTTATTTTATCAAAAATTTAAAAAAATTATTATTTATTTTCTATCTCTTCTACCACTTATTTAAATAAAAATATTCTTGTAAAATATTAATAAATATTTATTAAATTAAATGTACCGTTAAAAGTAAAATATAACTATATTGAATTGTTTGGACAACTTTCCATTATTTTAATATTTTTTATAAAGTACTTAATATAATAGAATCTCTATCAATATTAAAAAATTTAATTTTATAAGATTATTCTAAAATATCTTTTTTTTAATTATAAATATAAAAAAATACAAAATCTAATTCATTTTTATAAATAATATATTTTAAAAATAAATCTTTAATTTTTTCTTTTTTTCCAGAAATGTTTTTATTAAATATGCACATTTTAAAAAAAAAGCCAAATGTTACATTTTTCATTTCTTCATATTTTTAAATTAATACATAAATTATTCCCATAAAAACAATAAAACACATATTTTGTTATTTATAATTTAAAATCTTTTTTTTTTAATTAAATAAAATAATTTTAAATAATAAATAATATATATTATTTTATCATTTAAGAAAGGAAGTATCTTTACCGTAATTAAGGTAATAGGTAAATTTAATTTATTTTTCTCTCTTTAGAATATTATTTTTTAAAGATATTTAATATTTAAAAAAATATTTTTAATTTAATTAAATAAAAAATGTTTTTCTCTTTAAAAACAACAAAAATAATTAAATTATTAAATATTAAAAACAATAATTATTTTAAATTATTTTTATTTATTTTATTAATATATTCATCAAATGGATATAAAGATGAAAGTTATTTAAAGAAAAGATTAATATTAATTAATGGAAGAGATGAAGGACAACAACAACAACAACAAATATCTTCACCACAAATTCAAAATTATTATAAAAGTAGAAGTCCATTTTATGGAGATGGTTAGTTATTTTGAAATAAAAAATATTTTTATAAAAGTTTTAAACAAATATTTATATTTTATTTCAAAATTGTTTCTATTAAAGTCATCGAAGAAAAAAGTTTTTTCAACAATTTAAATAAATAAAAAGATTTTCTGTCTTTTTTATCTTTTTACTTCCGTCAATTAATTTGGCACAAAAAAGATAAAAAGTATTGGCAAAATAAACGTTGCGCGATTAAAATAAATGTTTTCCTTCACTTGAATGAAACCATTCAAGCGTTTTTTAAACACTTTTTCCCCGCCTTTCTTTTCTCCCTTTCTATTAAAAGAATTAAATTTGTCTGACAGTTTGTTAGCTAATATCAACAACAGCAACGCCCTCATCTCTTTTTTTATATTTATTTGGCATTTAATAAAACAAAAGTGCTAAAATTGCATTTAACGATAAAATAAATATAAATTTAATTCTTTATTTGGGGTTACTTTATTTTCTTTATTAATATTTATCAAAATACTCAAAAATTATTTTTATTTCAAATTAAATTTTTTTAATTAAAAATTTAAATTTTTATTTATGTTTTTGACATTTTTTGACCAAATAGAGAGAATGTCCATTTAAAAAAACTTTTATTTTCTTTAATATTTTATTATTTTTTGGTTATTTGTCCAACAAAACAACTAAATATCCCTCTCTCCTTATGCCATCCTCTTTCCCCCTCTTGGCTCTACAAGGACATAATCCGTTTGTGAGGAAAAGGGGAGAAAAGTATTTGTAGTGGTTTTGACTTTATTTTATATTTATTTAAATAGATTGTCGTCACCAAATACTTTTTTTAACTTTATTGCCATAAATCTAAAACAAAAATATTTTTTAAATCTTTTTTTGATTTTTTCTCAAATCAATTTGCTTAATTTTTTAATTTTGGTGTTTCAATTAAATTTTACATTTAGAAATAAACTATTATTTTCTTTCAACTCTTAATTCTAAAAATTAAATATAAAATTAAATATTATGCCCTACCGGGCTTTTTTATTTATTTGTTTTATTAAAATATTAAAAATTATAAAACAACAATTCAAATTATTATTTTTTCAAAAATTATTAATTTGTTTAAATAAAATGGCCACACAATTTACTAAACTTGTATCTTTTATTCTTGCCTCTGTTTCAGATCCTCCAACACATCCTATCGAACCAGGCTAGTTAAATAAAATAAAATTCTCAACTTTTAATTCAAATTAAATTCTTTTTCCCATTTTTTCATTTTAAAATTTAAAAAAACAATTATTTTAATTAATTATTTATTTAGTATTTTTACTACTATAATTATTTAAAAATAAGTTTAGTAAATATTTAGTACTCTTTTAAAGCAATTTTCTTGTCAATTTTAGTTTTTTGACTTCCGTATTGTTTTAAAAATAAATAATATATATTTATATTTTAAATAAATATTTATTTGAATATTTAATTTTAGAGAAAATAATTAAATAATTAAATGTATTTTTAAAGGAATTTAAAATATAAATATTTAATTATGAAAAATTTTTAAAATAAATATTTTTTTAAGTTTTTTGTTAACATTATCTAGATAAGATTTTTTTATAATTTATACATACAAGTTGTTTCAACTACTTTTTTATTTTCAATAAGAAGAAATATAAAAGAATATTTTTTATTTTTTTTATTAAATCTAAAAAATAAATTAAATTAATTTTCGTATAAATAAAATACTAGGCGTACTTAAATAAACAAATGAAATTTTAAAAAAATAAATAAAAATAATTTAATTAAAGAAGGAAGTTTTAATTAGTAAAGCTTTTCTTTAAAATATTTTTGATTAAAAATATATGTGTGGATTTTAAACAAATTACTAATAAAGACAAAAATTATATTTGATAAAAACCCAAAAAATCTGTCAATTGAATTTTGTTCCCCTAAAACAATTTTGTGTGTAGCTTTTCCTGAAATGTTTGCGAAAGAAAGAATAAAGCAGTGAACAATTTGTTTTTTTTTATTCCTTTTATTGTTATGCACGTAAATAGATGACGGACATTGGCTACTCCCAAAAGGACCCCTCATTGCCGTTAACTTTTTTAAGGGAAATTTTGTTAGATTCGGAGAATTGAATTCTCCTACACGGCCTGCTAACTCGACATATTTATATAAATATATATTTGTTTTGCTCCAAATTTTCAATCCCAAGAGAAAGCTGCAATAATGCCAAAAGGGAAAATATATAAAGAGTTGAGTGCTCTTACTCGTTCCACTTATTTTTTTATATATCTTTACCGGTGGTCCAATTCACTCAAAATGCTCCATTCTTGGCTAAGAAACAACAATAAATGGATGGGTGGGTCACACAATAACAGACAAAAAATATAGAAACTTTTTTTCCTTTCCTTCCCCTATTACTCAATTTCCCCTTTTTTCTACACAAAAATCTGCTCAAATCCTTTCTCCTTTTTCAATTCATCTCATTTTCTTCAATTCTTTTTTATTCAATTTTTACCTATAAAAATTTTGTTTGAAAATGTTGCCGAATGGGCGGCTCTGATTTTCTTCAAGTTTTTTCATATTTTTTGGCTAACGTTTCTGATTTTGCACATCCTTGGGGTTAGAATTAATTGTTTATAATATAGTTCTCATAAATATTACGATCTTATTAGTGATTGAA
Source organism: Meloidogyne hapla (assembly GCA_000172435.1). NCBI lineage: Eukaryota > Metazoa > Nematoda > Chromadorea > Rhabditida > Meloidogynidae > Meloidogyne > Meloidogyne hapla. The sequence goes on from ABLG01001494.1 coordinate 35,309, forward strand.
AATTTATTTTAAATTTGGTAATAAAAACAATCAAAGGTTGATTAAAGTCTTAAACCTTAAGAAAATTATTAAATAGGTTGGATATATGTAAAAGTATAATTTGCCTTTTTATTCTAATAATTGGTTCTGATTGTCAAGAACATTTTAATTGAATTATAAAATGTAAAAAATAATTATCTTTAAAATTTATTTTTTTTTCAGCATATCGCCTTCATTGCCATAGTTGTATGAGTCCATATTTGGAAGACCAATTTCAATTTATTTCACATTTATACCGTCGCCCATTAGGTTTTACTGAAAAATGTGATCATGGACATTTTGATTCTGAATATGTTCATTCTAAAAATTGTACAGATGCTTGTATAACTTTAAGAATGAATGACAGAGTTGGAGGTAAATTAAATAAATGAAATATTATTTTTAAATTAAAAAAGGTCGTCGAAGATTTGGATTTATGAGAGGTTGTCTTTCTGATATAATTCATCATAATAGAACAGCCGTTCGTTTTGGAGAATTATCTAGAACAACAAAAACAGGAGCTAATATTTGTACAGCAATAAGATTAAGAGATTTATTTGTATCTTCTGATAGGTAAAAAATACTTAAAATAAAAAATATTTTAATTAAAAATAAAGATATGGTTTTGACCCTCATGATCATGTTGATTTATGTGCTTGTATTAGAACAGATTGTAATTCTGTCCAAAAAAGAGGAAATATAAATATTCTTCTTTTTATTGGATTATTAATTTGTTCTTTAATTTCTTTACTTCCAAAAAGAATTATTTTAATAAATAATCAAATAAATATTAAAAATAATAAAAACAACAAAAATAATGAAGAAGAGGAATTAAATAAAATTAAAATAATAAAAATTAAAAATTTAATTAAAAAATATATTAATGTAAAACAAAGAGGAAGACGAAAAGAAGAGAATATTATTATTAAAAAATAATAAAAGAAAAGCCTAAATAATTGCTCAGCGGGTTAAAATAAAATTAAATATTCAAAAGATATTTAATTATTTTAGATAATTCATTATATGTTATTTTTTTTTTATTAATTCAATATTATCTACTTTTTTAACTTAATAAATTTTTTGTTTAAAAATTATGAAATTCATGAAAATGGTGAATGTTGTGGTAAGGGGATTTGCCTTAAAAGTAAAGAACACAATTAAACTCATTCAAGAACTAACTGTTTCATGTAATCACATAGAACCATCAAAAATTAGGAAATAAAAATGGGAAAACATTGAAATTGTTTTCTATTAATCACAAAAATATTTTTAAAATTTTATTTTGTAAAAATTAATAACAATTTTAAAAAAAGTAAAAACAAACAAAATAAAAATTTCAAATTTCTCCAAATCCTGCCTTTGCAGAATTAATAGAACCTTTTGCCTTAGCTTTCGGGCCCCAATTTTTTCCTTTATTATCTTGAAATCGAAGTATATTTTCTATTTTACTTGCTGGAATTGCTTCTTTATTTAAAGTAAAATCAACAGGAAAACTTTAAAAAAATATTTTTATTATCTCTATCTGACTCTTACGTTGATTTAGTGTTCATTAACATTAAACCAACAGGATTTAATTTTTGGATTCCATTTGGATTTTTATTTGATTTTTTAGCCTAAAAAATAAATATTTAAAAAAAATATTCTTTTACCCATTCTCTACAAATATCCCATAAAAATTCTGTTGGGGCATTTGTTTTTAATGCTTGAGGACCACAATGAGAACCAGAACATTTAAAACCAGCATTTAATAAAGCAGAACGAACAATTATATTTTTTGGTGTTGCAGAACATTTAATTATTCTTTTTTTTTTAATTAAATTATTAAATCTAGGTCTAGTTTTATATAATCTATTTAATATACAATTTTTATATAATTTACATACTACGTTAACTATGTTTTTATTATTATTTTTTATTTTTATTTAATTTAATATTAGAATATTAATAATTAATTAAATACCTCATTAATTGTTCAAATTCATAAAATAATGGTTGATCTTCTAATTCTTCTAAAACAAGTGTTAAAACACCTACAAGTCTTTTAATTGTTCCAACATATTGAAATGAATTTTCTTTTTTTAAACTAAATAATTAAAATAAATAATATTAATTAATAATTAAACAAATGTTTTTTTAATTAATTAGAAAATTTAGAAAAATACCAAAATTATTTTACATTTATGGAGTTAATTAAATAAAAGCTCTAATAAATTATTTAAAAACCTTTCCAACATTTTTTTAACAAAAATATAATCATGTATTGGTGCAATATCACATAGGTCCACCAAAATGTATAGCAGTTGACCCACAAAAAGAACAACAAGGTTCTTTCATTTCTTTATTTTCTTTATAATTAATTCAAAGAATTAAATTTTAAATGAACTGCGACAAAAACGAATATTTGAAGAATTGTTTAAAGTTTTTCTAATTAAAGCGTTGGAATGACCAACATTGACAATTTGAACAAGAAAAAATATTTGCTAATTTTCTTAAAAAAGATTTTTAATAAAAAAATAACAAAAAAACTAACGTAACACTTTCTTTAGCTATAGAAGCACTCGATTCTATTCGAACAAAACATCTAACATAAAAATCAATACTAACAGATAAAAGAGGAATAATATAACGACCATAACGATTTGCATGGGAATCAATTGAACGAAGAAGAATTCTTAATGCCTTTAAATAAAAAAAGATTTTATTTTTTATATTAAAAAGGTGAAAAATAATAAATGGGAAATTAAAAATTTATTTGGAAATTTTTTTTAAAAATTATTATATTCATTTACAATTTCATGACAAGCTTTGTGTTTAATTGGAATAGACCCATATTTATTAAAACAAGCTTCTGGTGTATTTCCACATAAAACAGCTGTATCTGTTGAAGTAACCATTAAAATACCTTTTTTTAAATTTAATTTAAAAATATTTAAAAAGAAAAACCTCCATCAATAACTGCTTGAACAGCAGAATCAAGAAAAATAGAAGGAGAACCATAAGGGTCTAAATCTATAGCATGAAATCTTTTAGAGAATTTTCGATGTTCAATCATTAAATCACTAAAAAATAAATTAATATTTAAAAAAATTAAAAATTTTGTTTTCATTCAATTTTAATTTTTAAAACAAAAATATAAAAAATTAATTCCAAAAATATAAAATACTTTTTAAAAATTAAATTAAAATTACTTGCATTGCATCAGAACAATTAATTTTAATTTTTAATTCATTTAATCCATTTAATTCTAAATTCCTTTTAATTGTTTTGACAGCTTGTTCAGAAAAATCATTTGCAATAATTAATTCTATATTTTCAATTTCTAAAGCAAAACGAATTGCTCTAAGACCAGAAGCAGATAAAGCATCCAAAATTTTAATTCCTTCGCTATTTTGTTGAATTTTTAATTTAATTTTATTTGTTGGATTATCTATTTCCATTTGTTGATTTTTTTGTTCTTCTCTTATTTTTGTAAAAGTTTTTAATAAAATAATACTTTAAATAAATTAATTAAAAAAATTAATATAAAATTTACGTTAAATCTCTATTAAATTCTTGTATTGGATTATAAAATGTAATTGCTTCATTATTTGTATATATTTTAGCTAAACCTTCTTTAATATATTCTGTTGAACATTCAATATCCATTTTTCTAAAAAAATTAAAATTCCATATAAAAGACTACAAAATAAATAAAATATTTAATGTTTGAAATAATTAATTTAAACAAATTTATAATTTGGAACGACAAAAAAATTCAAAGTAAAAAAACTTTTAACGATAAGTCTGCCAATGAAAAGATGGCAATGAAAGAAATTTTAAAATATTCACAATGACAATAGATAATTTATTTAAAATAAAAAATCTGTGAAGGGATATTCACAATCGTGACCGGATAATAAGACAGTGAGGGTATTTTTTGATCATTTAAAGAAAATCATTATTTTCTTTTAAATTTTCATAAATAATAAAACAATAATTAAAAAATAAATATTTAAATCAGACAATTATGATTAAAATAAAAATATAAATAAAATTATTTAAAAATATTTTCTTCTTTTTTCAATTTTTTGTACTTTTAGATTTTCTTAATGAAGATACTCTTTTAATTGAATTAGATCCAAATGTAGCTGCTTTTTTATAAACTTTTTTTGTTGTTTTTAAAGGATTTATTAAAGGTTTCTTTAAAGGAAAAATAACAGAATTTGGCCAAATAAAATATTCATTTTCTTTTTTATCTTTTTAAATAATTAATTTTAATTAAAATATTTTTAAAAAATTACCAGCAATTTTTTTAATTAATTCTTTTGCAAATTTAAGACAATTATGTGTAATTACATTATATGATTTTGCTGTATAATCTTTTGCAAAATTCTCATCAATTAGTTCAACAATTTCAATAAAAGATAAATTTGTTTGAATATTTTTATTTTCTTTTTTATTTTTATTTTTTAGAAATATTTGATCATAATTTCTTTAAAATAAATTTAAATTAAAATAATTTATTTATTTACTTAAAATGTCCACCAACAAATCTTGTATGAAAATATTTTGGAATCCAATATTCTAATCCAGGACTGTGAAAATGTATTTCTTTAAAAAAATTTAAAAAAAAATTATTTTTTATATTAAAAAATAACCAATTCCACAAACAAATACTCCAACATGAAAAACACCTACTTTTGTTGAATTCTTAAATTTATTTTTTTGCTTTTAAAATATTTATTCAATAATTTATTTTTTTTATTTACCTTTATTAATTCATAAGCTGCTATTTTTATTTCTCCACAAATTCTCTTTTCTTTAACATATGATAAAAACATTTTTTCATTAAAATCTGATTGATATTTTTCTGGATGTTTTTTAAATTCTTTTGTCATTTTAATAGCCACTTCTTGTGAAACTCTTTTTTCATAAGGTTTTAATATTTCAATTCTTTCAATTAATTCTTCTATTTTATTATTTTCATCTTCTTCTTTAAATAATTCTAATAAACTTTTTTTTCTTTAAAAAAATAAATTATTTTAATTTAAATTATTTATTTAAATACCTTGTAGTAATTATTCTGTCACCATTAGAAAGTTGAGTTTCTATTATTGAAATCTCTTCTGATTTAATTAAATTGAAAGAGAGGTAAATAACTTTAAAAATAATTATTAAAAAAAATAAAAAATTTAATTAACCAATTTTAAGAAGTAAAAACATTTTTTTGACTAAAAAATTTAGAAAAAAAAGTTTTAAATAAATTTAATAAAATATTTTTCTTTATTTTTTTCTTTTTATTTAATTAATAATTAATGCCTTTATTTTTCCTTT
>ABLG01001491.1:0-35405 GCA_000172435.1 Meloidogyne hapla
CCTAGAAATTTTCAATACAAAAATTTTCATTGAAGCGTCAGAGTCCTCTGACTCAAAAGGCAATATCTCTGCCAAAAATGCGGAAACCTATCTTGAAAATTTGAGATATTTTAGACAAGATATAGGCCTATATTGACAGAAAAAATTAAGAAATTTTATCGTTTAGAAACGGATTTATAGGGCCTAGAAATTTTCAATACAAAAATTTTCATTGAAGCGTCAGAGTCCTCTGACTCAAAAGGCAATATCTCTGCCAAAAATGCGGAAACCTATCTTGAAAATTTGAGATATTTTAGACAAGATATAGGCCTATATTGACAGAAAAAATTAAGAAATTTTATCGTTTAGAAACGGATTTATAGGGCCTAGAAATTTTCAATACAAAAATTTTCATTGAAGCGTCAGAGTCCTCTGACTCAAAAGGCAATATCTCTGCCAAAAATGCGGAAACCTATCTTGAAAATTTGAGATATTTTAGACAAGATATAGGCCTATATTGACAGAAAAAATTAAGAAATTTTATCGTTTAGAAACGGATTTATAGGGCCTAGAAATTTTCAATACAAAAATTTTCATTGAAGCGTCAGAGTCCTCTGACTCAAAAGGCAATATCTCTGCCAAAAATGCGGAAACCTATCTTGAAAATTTGAGATATTTTAGACAAGATATAGGCCTATATTGACAGAAAAAATTAAGAAATTTTATCGTTTAGAAACGGATTTATAGGGCCTAGAAATTTTCAATACAAAAATTTTCATTGAAGCGTCAGAGTCCTCTGACTCAAAAGGCAATATCTCTGCCAAAAATGCGGAAACCTATCTTGAAAATTTGAGATATTTTAGACAAGATATAGGCCTATATTGACAGAAAAAATTAAGAAATTTTATTGTTTAGAAACGGATTTATAGGGCCTAGAAATTTTCAATACAAAAATTTTCATTGAAGCGTCAGAGTCCTCTGACTCAAAAGGCAATATCTCTGCCAAAAATGCGGAAACCTATCTTGAAAATTTGAGATATTTTAGACAAGATATAGGCCTATATTGACAGAAAAAATTAAGAAATTTTATCGTTTAGAAACGGATTTATAGGGCCTAGAAATTTTCAATACAAAAATGACTATAATAAAAATGACTATATATTTAAATGACTATAATTTTAACTTCAGAGTCAGCAGACTCTAAAGGCAATATCTCAGCCAAATGAAGTGATGAGAGCGTACCATTTTGGGATATCTTAGATAAGACTCTGATAAATGTATATACAAAAAATTAGGAAAATCTATCGTACCAAAACTGTTTTACAGTGACTGAAGTTTTTGTCGTTTTTAGGCTATTTTAGCAATCTAGCGCTTAACTTCAAATCCATTTTTCTTTTCTGGAATTAAAGTAATGGAACAAATGATACCTCTTTCAACTCGTCTCGATGAGCTTTATCCAAATATACCAAGATCGGATTAAAATATTTATTTTGAAATTTCGACAAATTACGTTCTAGATGACTCTAGTAAGCATAACTTAAAAGGCTGTATCTCAGTTTAAAAATGTCAGATCTCTTAGCAAATCGGGGATATCTTAGATAAGACATTAATCAATATATTATAAAAAAATTAGGAAGATCTATCTGACCAAAATTTTGTTATCGTTACTGTAGTTTACAGCCTAAAATGATATTTTAGTGAATTTTGCCTTAACTCCAAACTCATTTTTCTTTTCCAGAAATCATAGAAACGTAACAAATTATACCTCATTCGACTCGTCTCGACGATCCAACGATACCAAAACTGGATTAATTGGATTATTTTAAAATTTTGCCTAATTTTACAATTTTCTCTAGTCAAATACTATCACATTTAGCTATAAACGACAAAATGTATGCCTTCAGAAAAAATTTTTTCTACAAAGAAAACATTACCTAATTTTTTGTATACTTATTAAAGGATTATCCGGTTATGAGAAAAAAATACAAAAATGTGTTTCACTAATTATATTAATTAACAAAGACATTTTAAGTGTTCTTTTAATTCTGTGTTATTTTTAATGATTTTAATTTAAGTTGATAGATAAAAAATAATTTTTTTTAAATTATTAATTTCTTTAATTAAAAAGAGATTAAAATTAAAATAGTACAAATTTGGGGCGAACGCCATAAAAATTTGTTTCTTTTTTTAATTTTATATAAAAATACCGCTAAACGGCTTTTCTTTTTAAGTTTTTTTAAAAGTCTAGATTTTGGATAAACTTGTTTTTTTTTATTTGTTTTTTACTGAAAGGAGGAGAGAGAGTTTTGAAGTTACCTGCAAAAGGGTATAAAAATGATAAATTATGATAAGCATTAAATAATAATTTATAAAGAGATCCTGTATTTTTTAAATCGAAATCGAGATTTTTTTTGAAAATACATTTTTATTTTTAATCTAAAAATATTTTTAAAATATTTTTAAAATTCCTTTAAAATGCCAGAAATAATTTTAAATAAATATTAAAAATATTTTTATTAAAATCAATTTTTATTATTTTTTTTAAATTTAGAATTAATTTCCATTCTCATTTTAAGCATAATTCCTATGCTCCAAAAATAAAAAAAAATTAATTAAAAAATTATTCTCGAATTTGACCATGTGGTTTTTATGTACTTATATAGCTTTGGGGTAAAGGGGGATAAAATAATAAAAATAAAACCAAAGATTCTTTTCATTTCACTTTCATCTTCTTTTTATGTTTACCTAAAGGTGAATAGAAAAAAAATAAATAAAATTGATGATCACTAAAATAATAATAATAAAAATCAGGAAGAAGGAAGGGAAGAGAAGTACTACTTGTACTTCTTCCAAAAAATAATAAAAATAATTTACCTAGTTTTCTTTTAATATAAACAAATAATCCAAAAATAGGAACAAAAATATTTATTTATTATTTACTTAAAAAACGAACACTTTAAAAGAAACATTATTATTTATTTTATTTATTATTCACGTATTAAACAAAAATGTTGCTTTTATTAATATTTTTGTATTTTGTATTTTCGATTAATTCTGGTAAATTAATTAAAACTTTAAATTCTGATTTATTTTACAATGTTTCCGGAACGAAAATACACGAAAAGACAAATTTTGTAATTTTTCCGGAAAGAAATAAACTTTAAAATTAAATTTTGTAACTTTTCTGGAAAACACTAATTAATTATTAAAAATACAATAGTTTTCCGGAAAACAATTCTGATTTGTATTATACAAAGAAAATAAATAAAAAAACACATAAAATACTTAAATAATTTATTTTTAAGTAAAATCAACTGTTATTTCCAAAATGGAACAAGAATTGAACAAATTTGATAAATTAAGAGTTAATCCAGACAGTTTTGATAAAATTAAAAATTTACACGAAAATCTTTATTATGGAGCTGTTAAGTCTTTGCTTGGACAGGTAAAAAGAAATTAAAAATAAAATTAGAGAAAACACATAAAATTCTGAATTTAATATAAATCAGAATTTAATATTCCGGAAAGAAGAATACAATAAAATAAATAAATTCTGAAACTTTCCGGAAAACACAAAATTTAATTATTAACACTATTAAAAATACAATAATTTCCGGAAAATAATTCTGATAGGTATTAGACTTTTGATAAGTACATTTGAGTCTTATAAATAATTATTTTAATGAAAATATCGATAAATTTTAATAAAAATTATTTTTTTAAATTAAAATTAATTAAATATTTTTTAAAGTTAGGCAAACTCCATTTTAAACAATTAACAGAAGAAGAACGCCTTAAATTAGCCAAATGTTTGGATAAAATAGAAAATAGATATGACCTTGTTTCACCTGCAAAATGTTTAATTCAAAGCAGAGAAAGGCATATTTTATGGCTTAAAAAAGAAGAAAATAAATTGGAGGGCCAATTTTCATTTAATTTGGATGAGAAAGAAGAAAATTTAAAAAATGATGAGGGTATTTAATAAAATTTAAAAAAATTATTTTTGTGTTTTTTAGTAATTATTACAATAGGAGGAATTAAAGTAGCTCAAAAATTACCAAATATATCAAGCAAAAGACTGGATAAACTTAAAAAAACAAAAGAATTAAAGGCATGTTTAATTTATTTGTTTGGGTACTGTATTTAGTTAAATAAACGTCTTATTAATAAAATAATCAAAAATTAATGTAAAGTTGCTTTGGTGTAGTGGTTAGTGTGTCAGCCTGGGCCAAATGGGTGTCGACGGTTCGATTCCAGTCGTGCCCATTATTTTTGTATGGTTCTATAAATTGTGTTTTTTCGTTCTTTTTGCTTTAAAACGCAAAAATAAATTTTTAAAAATTTTTGTAACTCAATTTAACAATATTTTTATAATTAAAATGTTTAAAATAGGATTTTACAAAACACCCACATATGTTAAGTCGAATATTAATACCTCTAGCACAAATAAGGCTACAAAAATATGGTGGAAATAGCTCAAAAAGAAGAGCGAAAAGATCAAGAAATGAAGAAGGAAATGGAAAAATGTTGGATATTGAAGAAGTTTTTTTAATAAAAAAATTTTTTTATTTTTTTTCTTTCAAAAAAGATGAAAAAAATAAGAAAAGAAATAGAAAAACAAAGAGAAGAAATTCCAAAAGAAAATTTTAAAGCAAGTTTGAGATTAATAATGACATTTAAAAATGAGAGAAAATTATAGATTAGAACAGCAAATAATGCTGACCCTTTGCTTAATGGAAAAGAAGATTTGGCTGCTAAAGTAGTTGTTTTCCTAGAAGATTTTTAAAATTTAAAATTAATTAGATTTCCCATCTTTTAATTAAATCGTTTGGCCCTAAAGCTAAAAATGCAGATATTAGATGGTCAAAAACACATAAAACACTACAAAGGCTGACAGAGCAAATAGAGAGGGGAAAAAACTTTCCAGGCTCTCTTCTATACGAGAAACGAATGTTTGTTTTAAAATTTTAAGAGGGAAACAGAAAACCCGAGGGTTCATTAAAAATTTTTTTGAAAGTTCCAAGGTTCTGTTTTGGAGCCATCTTGAAAAGTGGCACTTTGAACAATTTCTTGGAATCATAATTGAAGTCCTAGGACCGAGAGAACACTTTCATGGGCTTTTACCTTCAAATATTCTGTCAAAAATTGTTCTATAAATTTTCATTCCCTCTAAGGTATGACATTGTATTGGACAGAAAGAACCCTTCTTTGAGCCCTATGGAAAGGGTAATTTCATTTTATTTTTTAAATTAGTTAGAATTTAAATAAGAATTCAGCGATCACCTCTTGGATTGCTCCAACAAGGAATGAAGCTGATTGATTTACTTCCTGGCAATAAAAACAATGAAAAGAATGGAAATGAAACAAATAATGTAAAAAAATAAAAATCCCCTCAATTCTCTCAATTAATTCTCCTAAATTTTAGATACGCCTTTTTAGCCCCAGATTTATGCCTTTGGCGCCAGATAAGGGAGGTCCAGTAAATCCAAAAAGTCTGCTTTCTCCTACACTTTTTGCAATGTATGATGAGAAGGATAATCATAGCTTTGGAAATGTGCCAGAGGTTAAAAGGAGTTATGAGACTCTGATAGACCTTTAAATTAAATGAGACTCTAATAAACCTAAAATATAAAAATAAGACTCTAATAAACTGTTCAGATATTGAGGAAGGCAGGAGTTCCAGAAAAATACCGTCAGTCAATAATTGGAACATTAATGGAACTTACTGGAACTACAGAGTAAAGAAAATAAAAATCTACTTAATATAATTTATTTTATTTAAATTAGTCATGTGGAAAAAGCTTTAGATCTATTAAAGAAAGTTGACTTTTTTGATGAAGGTAAGATGTACAGTTAATAAATAATAAAGAAAGAAAAATACAAAATAGTTCTGATTTATTACAAAAGAAAATACAAACTTAATTTTAACTTACTGTAAAATTAATAAAAATAAAAATCAGAATATTAATTTATTACAAAAGAAAATACAAAACTTTAATTCTGATTTGCTAAAATAGAAAAAAAACACAACACTTTAATTCTGTTTTGCTAAAATAGAAAAACACAAAACTTAATTCTGATTTAATAATTACAAAAGAGAAAACACAAATCAGAATTCTAAATATAAACTAAAAGACATAAAATTCTGAAATATTACAGTACAAATAAATAATTAAAAATACAAAAGGTGTCGGCCACCCGTTAATGAAGGCAACAGATAAACTCATAAACAGGTATACAATTATTAATTACTGTATTTTCTCTCCTAACAAATTAAATATATTTAATTTTGAAAAACAGCTTTTTTAATTTGGAAGACTCATTGGATAAAAGACAAAGATTAGAATTTCGAGATAGAGGATTTACTTTTGGAAAAAAGAGTCAATTATTAAAAATATATAGAGATGATCAGGGTAGTTATTGGAAAAAATTTCAAAAAAAAATTTTTTAAAGGAATAAATGGCCAACAAAAACTTTTGCCAGATTCAGAATTAGAACGTTTTGATAAATACGAAAAAATGAGTGATTCAGAAAAAGAAATTGCTTTATGGGAAACAATTAGAGAATTAGCTGAAGGACGCGCTATTACTTTAGCTAATGCTTCTAAAATTGTTTGTATTTTAATTTTTTATCAGAAAAGCAAAAATTAATAATTAATGAAACACTTTACAAAAATCAGAATTTTAATTTAATAAAAAAAGTACAAAAATTAATTCCGAGCAGAAATACAAAAATTTACAATAATAATAAGAAAATACAAAATTTAATTCTGATTTATTACAAAAGAAAAAATACAAAAGAATAATACAAAAGAATAAACATACAAAAGAATAAAAATACAAAAGATTAATTCTGAATAACACAATAAAAGTACAAATTAAAATTCTGGTTTCTAAAATATAAAACACATATATAAAAAATTCTGATTTCTACAATAACACATTAATATATAAAATTTATACAAAAACAGCCAGAACAACAACAAAAACACCAACGTTCAAAACGTTTTAGTACAACTGTATTCTCTCCTATAATTTTATCACCTTTCCATTTTGCTCCGTTTTATGGATTATCAGTTTTTGGACCAGTTATACTCTCGCCAAGCACATTTTCTCGTAAATAAAAAAAATTTAAAATTAAAAAATAATTATTTTTAATTTTTAAAGCATACATTTTGAGCCCTAGTGTGTAAGTTTAAGAAGAAAAATATTTTTAAAATTAATTATAATTTTATTTCCAGCTTCTCGCCTTTAATTCTCTCACCTTTAGTATTCAGGCTAGAAAAATTATTAAATTTTTAAATTAATTTAAAATTAATTTTTTCTAGTCCTCTAGTGCTCAGTCCTAGTGTGTAAGTTTATTAATTAATTAATAATTTTATTTAATTATTCTGATTTTTATTTAAGTGCATCTCCTTGGATAATAACTCCAGGCGTAGGAAATCCTTATATTCTTAGGTAAAAATAATTTTAATAATCAGAATTAATTATTTTTGTAATAATAATTAGAATATATTACAAAAATAAAATTACAAAAATAAAATTACAAAAATAAAATTACAAATCAGAATTTAAACCTTATTACAATAAACTTGAAAAAACACAATATTCTGTTTTGTATTTAATTTGTATTTTTGCTAAAATAAATCAGAATTTTGTCTAAATAAAAAGAAAACACAAAACAGAATTATTGTACAAAAAACACATCAGAATTTCAATTTGTATTTTTCTTATTTTTAATAATAATAATTCTGACTTTCTAAAAAATACAAAAAACACATAATTAAAATCAGAAATTAAATAAATTTAAGTCCTTACGTATTCGGCCCTTTCATCCTTGGACCTCTTGTTTTGCATCCTTTCGTCTTATCACCGTTAGTTTATTTTTTTAAGTTAAATAATTTTAAAAATGCTTTTTTTAAAGTTATGTTTTGTCTCCAAACATATTAAATCCTTATGTTCTCTCACCTATTATTTTAAATCCAATCGCTCTTTCCCCTGACATTTTATCTCCACAAGGTAATTTTTTAAGAAATATTAATAAAAAATTAAAAAAATATTTCTAAAAAAGTTCTTGGTGGCGCTGTTCTGTCCCCAGCAATTCTCTCACCTGCCATCTTTACTCAAACATATTTTATGGGTTTAATTTAATTTAAATAATTTATTATTTTTTTTTCTATTTTTACAAAGTGAGTATTTTTTCGCCTACATTCCTTTCTTAATGAAGATTATTTTAAAAAGAAGAAAATTGTAAAAAAAATCAGGATTAATGCCAAATTGAATATTTATTTTTTAAAAATTTATTTTTTTAATTTAAAAAAATTTTTTTAATTTGTTCTAATTTAAAAAACCATTAAAATCCATCCTTTCTTTAAATAAAAGATTTTTACTCTTTTATTTATAAAAATAAAAAATCTCGGCTTTCTCGCCAGCTGTCAGTCACCTCCCTTTCAACCCTTTTAACATTTAAATTGTAAAGAAGGATTGGCTGTCGTCAATCACACACCGTTGCCTTTTGGGGGTTTTTTCTTTTTAACCCTCCCATTATTCCCTCTCAAAAAGAAAAATGAATGGCTTTATTCCCTCCAATAAAAATAAAAATTTGCATAATTTCTAGTAAATTGGATAAATAAAAATATAGAAATAATAAAATAAAATCTTTTTTTTTAATTTATTTTTAAAGAATGCCGCTTAATCTTAGAAAAATTTTAATTTTTATTTAATTTCTAATTATTTATTTAATTTACAACTTAAAATTCTGATTTTATTTCACTTTTCCTTTCATCGCAAACTTAAAGATTCTGATTTTTATTAAGAAAAGTATTTCTGATATTATTCTCCTTCGCAAACTTGGATTCTGTTTATTTAAATAAAATTCTGATTTTTAAGTTTATAAATATGTTAGCGATTTATTTTTGATATTCCATCAAATTTCCTCCTTAAAAACAAAATCCACTTAAAAACACCTTTTTTCCTAGCCAAAAATATCAAAACAAAAAATGTGTTTTTATTCCTTTTATTTATTTAATCTAAATCGTCAATTACCCTTTTTGGATTTTCCCTTTAATCAAACACACCTTCCCGCCTTTTTATCTATTTTTAATTCTTTCCTTTTTAAATATTGTCCTCAAAATGAAGAAAAATATATAAACGTTTTTTGTAAAGGCATTTTATCCCTAGAGAGAATAAAAAATAAAAAAGTGTCACGTCCATCCTATAAAAACCAGGAAATATAAAAACACAAAAATGTTTTAGAATAAATATCAGAAACTTAAGTTTGTGAAAAATAAAAATATCAGAAATAAGATTAATTAATAAAAACCAGAATTTCAAGTTTTAAGTTTGCGAGAATAAAAATAAACTTTTAAGAAAATCAGAATTTTAATTTTCTGATAGGGAGATTAACAAAAATACAATTAATTAATAAATACCAGAATTTCAAGTTTGCGAAAGTTAATAAAAATACAAAAAATTTCAGAATAAAATAAATTTCAGAAAAAAATTTTCGTTTATAATCTTAACCTCATCAAAACACACGTTTTTACTCCCTATTTAATTTTACAATTTAATTCTGATTTAAATTTAATTGAACAAAGGAAAATTAAAAATTAGTGATGCGCGAATTAATATAAAAATTCTATTTATTTTTTCCCTTAAAATAAATTTAAAAATAAAATGGCACACTTTTAGGATTTCTTTTCTATTTTAACACCCTTAGGGAATTAAAATATTTACTATAAACTGACACTTTTATAAAACAATTCTTCTTCATTTCCCTTAACTAAAAGTCTCTTTTCTAGGCCCTCAAGTATTCTGTGCTTTTTGTGAAAAGTCGGTCAGTCTTAGCTCCTCTCATATTTTAAAGAATTGTTAAAAAGACGAATAATGCGAAAAAGAAAAAAAATAGAGAAAAATTGCTTGAGGCATTTATAAAAATCTTGGCACGAGCCGCTGACATGGTAAATATTTAGAGAAACAATAAAATTTAAAAATTAGCTAAGTTTTGAGAGAATTTAGGCTTGTAAAAGATAAAATACAAACAACAAAGTTCAGAATAAAGTGTATTTTGTAATATCAGAATTTTAAGAATTCAAGTTTGTAAAAATGAAAGAATGAAAAAAAACACATTTCAGAATAAGTTGTATTTATTAAATAAAAATTCGAGTTTGTAAACTTGAAAGTTTGTAAAAATTATTTCAGAATAATTTTTTTTATTTTAATATAAAAAATTCAAGTTTGTAAACTTAAGTTTTCATATTTGTAGAAATTATTTTATTTATTTTCTCAGTCAGCTTAAATATTTATTTATTTACCATCCATTTTCTAAAAGAAATTCCCAAGCTTTTTTTTTTAATTTTTTTCTTTCGAACACGTTTTAAAACAATAAAAGAAAAATTAAAAGGAAGTCATTAAACTTAATTATATAAAATAAATTTTTACAATTTTCTAAAGCTTTTCATTCTCCTTTGTAAATAAATATATGAAAAGGAAAAGCCAATGATCAAAACAACCGGAAAGGCTGAGAAAAATATTTAAAAAATAAAATTCTTCAATTAAATATTTATTTTAATTGTAAAATATCAAAATTAAATTCAAAGTTAACTTTAAGTTTGCAAACTTGAATAATTAAAAATCAGAATTTCCTTTAGAATATGAAAATTAAGTTTACAAAGTTTAATTAATAAAAATCAGAATTAATTTAAAAATAAGAAACATAAGTTTGCAAACTTGAATAATTAAAAATCAGAATTAACTTTAAAAATTTCTTTTTCTGATTACTACAATAATAAAATTTTTTCTTAAAAAATTTTATTATGATTACAATTCTTTTTTTAAAATATTTTTTTTTGACCACCAAATTAAGAAATAAAAGTAAGTTTGAGAGTGATTTATCTCTCCCACCACAATAATAAAAAAATTTAATATTTATTATTATTTCATTCATTATTTTTTTATTCGTTGTAATCTCCTCATTCATTTATTACATTACCTTTTTTTACCGCTTTATCTCATGAAAATCTAATCTTATTTTATTATCATTTATTTATTTAATATTATTAAGTTGTTGCGCTAATAATTTCTTTTTTTCTGAAACTTTAAGTTTATTTAATAATTCTGATTTATACAGTTTACAAATTTGAATTCTTATATTAAAATAAAAAATTATTCTGAAATAATTTTTACAAATTAAAGTTTACAACTTGAAATGTTATTTAATAAATACAACTTATTCTGAAATGTGTTTTTTTCGTTCTTTCATTTTACAAAATTAATTTTTAAAATTCTGATCTTATAAAATACATATTTTATTTTGAAATTGTATTTTATAAATTATTTCTTTTTTACAATCTTAAAATTCTTTTATTGTATTTTAATATTTCCGTTTCTTCTTAATCCTCCTTGAGTTTAATTCTGAAACTTATATTCTTAAAATTGTGTTTTCTTTCTTTTAAATCTATTCAGAAATTCTGTCTGTTTTGTTTTCTTTTCTATTGTATTTTGCCCTAAACAAAACAATTTTATGCGCGCGTAAAGAGATAATTCCCCCTTTTCTTTGTTTTATTATTATTAGCCACACACGTGCCGCCATCTCAAGACAAAAGATTTTCTGTAAAAGTCAGACCCTGAGGCGTTCAAAGTGCGGCTTTAAAAAAGAGAAAAGATGAAAGGACAAAAATAATCGGTGAATAAATAAAAAAGAAATTATAGAAAATGCTTATGGCAATTGATATGTTTTGGGAACAAAGAAAATGAAAACAAAATTAAATATATTCATTTTTTAAACTAAAAATTAGAAAATTAAGTTTACAAACTCAAAACTTTATTTCAGAAATTTTAATAATTAAAAAGAATCAATTTAATTCTGATTTGTATTTTGCAAAAGGAAATAATTTACAAATTCTGATTTTTACAAATTGTATTTATTTACAATTGTATTTATTATTCTATTAATAATAATTCTGATTTTTGTATTTTACAAAAGGAATTAATTTACAAATTCTGATATTTACAAATGTACATATTTAATGGTAATAATTCTGATTTTTGTATTTTACAAAAGGAATTAATTTACAAATTCTGATATTTACAAATGTACATATTTAATGGTAATAATTCTGATTTTTGTATAAATTCTAGTCATATACATTTAAGTAATTAAATGTTTTCTGATCGCTTATATTTCCTTCTTTTGTATTTTTCCGCTTTTTTTGTATTTTTTTAACTGTCAAATAAAACACAACAAACAGAAAAGTTTTTATTAATGCGCGTGGCACTTTTTTACTATATTTTCCAGTAATCTATTATTTTTCTTTTTCTATAACTTTTTCTAAAATTTTTACATAAAAATGTCCACAGCTTTAAAACATTCCAATATTGTTTTTTATTGGAATTTTAAAATAAAAAAAATGAGAGAAAAAAAAGGAAAATGGCGGTTATAATGGAAGAAAAATAATTTAGAAAAAAATTGTTTATGCAAATGGATGATCAGGAAAAAAAGTTTTTTTTTGTTTTTTTAGAGAAAAGCTTTTTAAAAAAAGATGGTAAAAATGCCAAACAATGAAAGAAAGATAATGGACGGAAATTAAGTTTTTTTTTAAAGTTAAGTTGGAAGAAAAAAATTTTTTTTATAGAAAAATAAAAAAATTCAAAAAATCAAAAAAATTTTTTTTGAATTAAAAAAGACAGTATTCCATTTTTATGAAAGCTTTAAAAATTATTTTCACTCATTTTTTAACTAAATTTTCTCCCACGAACGCCCACTTCTTCCCTCTAGGCAATATTCCCAAAAATCTGTTCCTTCCAAAAATTATTTTTTTCTTTATGATTTTATAACAACAATTAAATATTTTTAAATAATTTTATATAATAATTATGAGGTAAAAGAAATTATATTTTTAATGATAGTAAACACACTGTGTTGTAAAATTATTATTTTCTTTTTTTTCCTGTTGTAAATTAATTTTTATTTAAATTTATTTTTTAGATATTTTTTTTAAATCTATTTTTTAATTAATCCCTTTTTTTAATTTTTAAATATATTTGAAGGTTGCTTGATTTTTAAAATTTTTTTATTTAATTTTATTTAATTTATTTTTATTTAATTTCTGGGAATATATTAAATTTAATTAATTTAAAGAGTCTATTTTTAATAAAAGTTAAGTTTATTATAAAATATATTTATTACTATACTCGCGCAGATATATAAAAATTTTAGTGTAATAAACAATAAAAAGGGGGATTTTACTCAGTATTTATTATTATTTATTTCTTTTCCCTCTTTTTAAGTAGATTCTGAATTGATATAAACAGTCAAGTTTGTATTTTCAAGTTTGTAAACAAAAATTAATTTCAGAATTAACTTCAGAATTTTTAGTATTGTAAAAGAGAAGAAATACAAAAATATTATTTCAGAATATTAATTATTGTCAGAATATCAAGTTTGTAAACAAAAATAAATTTCAGAATTAATTTCAGAATTTTTAAGTTTGTAAAAGAGAAGAAATACAAAAATAAATTTCAGAATTAATTAATAATTACTTATCAGAATTTCAAGTTTGTAAACTTGAATTTTAAATAAACTTACTCTCTCTTATTCCTTCACTATTTCTAATTATTTATTCTCTTTTTCTTTTCCAATCTCTCATATTTATTATTTAATATTTTTATCCCTCTACTTGATTTATTTAAATACTAAATATATCCTCTTTTCCGTATTTTTTTCTGATTTAATTAATGAGCGAGAAGGGCCGCACAACAAATACTATTATTTACATTCTTTTTAGTTGACAAGCAAGAATTGAAAAAAATAAGGGAGGGGGAGAGGTCCGTGAACGTTATTTGGAGGAAAATTAAAGAGGAGGGAAAATAAATAAATGACTTGAGGAATTGTGAAGGACGAATAGCGCGTAAATTTGCTTGTAACACAATTCTCGATTATAAGGAGGAAAATTTTTAGGGAAGAAAAAGAGGGATAAATTACTTTTATTTACAAAGATATTATCAGTATCATCGCCAATATTAAATTAAAAGGAAAGAACTAAAAATTAGAGGGGGAAGGGAGGGAGAGTTAAAGGAGGGAAATGAGTGAAATTTGTTGAATTTAATTTAAAATTAATTTTTAAAACAAGTTAATTTAATTTCAGAATTTTTAAGATTGTAAAAGAGAAGGAATACTACATAACAGAATAAATACCAGAATTTTAAATAAAAACGCACTTTTGTATATTATCATAATCAGAATTAAGTTCGTAAAACTTGAATTTAAAGTTTTAACAACCAGAATTGTAAACAAGTTTTAAATAAATCAGAATAATCAAGTTTGTAAAATTAAATTAAAAAATAAACAAATAGGAAATCTCTCTGCCCTTCTAATCGGCTTTTAAATATAGTTTATATTAAATTTATGTTGATTCATATTAATAAATGAAAAATAATTCTTCTGATTAATAAATAAGGGGATTAGCCGGTGAAATTGTTCAATTTTATGTTTTTCTTGGCATTTTTTAATAAATATAAATAAACACATTTTGTTATTCAATAAACAAAATAAATATTAATAAATGGTTCTTGGCTCATTAATTATTTCCAAAAATTTTTTAAAAATTCATTAACACTTTAACTTAATTAAAAAAATTATTTTTGTTATTCAAAGTATTTTTCTTTTTAATTTTTTAAATTTATTTTCATTGTTTTCCCATCAAATGTTCAAAAATGAAAAAAAAACCCGCCCATTTTTACACTTTTTTTTTATTTTCAAAAATACTGTTTCTCTTAATATTTTTTTTTATATTTTTTATTTGCTAACACAAGCGGCAGAAAATTGAGAAAATAAAAGAGAAAAAAAATATTTTTTGACGTCCGTGTATGTTGTACATATTTATTCTCTCCCCTTCCCTCCAGTCAACAAATTTATTATTTTATTTCCTTTCTGTCAGCCGACAACACATTTCTGAAAATTAAAATAAAATACTAATAAAGGACATGCTTATTGTTAAATAAAAGAAAAATATGTTTAAGTACAAAATTAATAAGGAAAATACAAAAATTCCTTGTTTAAAATACAAACTTGTAAGGAATTCAGAATTAATTTCAGAATTTTTATTATTTGTATTTTCCTGTATTTTCATTGTTTCATAGGTTAATGTATTTCAGAATTAATTTCGGAATTTTAAAATTGTAAAAGAGAAGAAATACAAAGATACGAAACAGAATAAATACCAGAATTTTAAATTAAAACACATTTTTGTATATTACCAAAACCAGAATTCAAGTTTGTAAACTTGAATTAAAATTTTAACTTTCCAGAATTGTAACTTGGATAAGTTTTAATTAAATCAGAATTAAGTTTGTAAACTTGATTTTTCAGAAACTTTACAATAAAGTTGTAATTATTATATTTCAGAATTAATTTTAAATATCAAACAAAATATTATTTATTCTGAACAATTTTAAATGAACTTCTTTTTTAATTTTCTGTCTGATTGCCAAGTTTTATTTTTAATATTTTCCCTACCCTTTAAATAGCCAGCCTTTTAATAGCAGCCATTTTCCAACCTTTTTTCAAGCCTTTTCCAGCCTTTACTGATATTATCTATTTTTACAATTGATTGGAATATCAAAGAAAAAATAATTTTATTTTTTGATTTATCTTTTCTTTTAAAATATTTATTTAATTAAATTAAAATCAATAAAAATAAATCCTCAATTAATTTTATTTTTAAATATTTTTTTTATTTTATTTAAAAAATCCTCTCTTAAAATTCCCCTCCTTTTCAAGGTTATAAGTATATACCTTTCCATATTTATTTTAAAAAATAATTTAAGTTCTCCCATTTATTTTATTTTTTTATCCTTCAAAAATCCTTCAAAACCAAACTCTCAAAATTTAAATAAATTAATTTTTTTTTAATTTTCCTCTTTCACTCCAACTACCGTAAACCACCTAATTCTCTCTATTGTCGCCATTCAACTCCTCCCTTTTTTCTTTCTCCTCATTCTATTCTTTTATTCGTTGGTTTCTCTACTGTTTTGTTTAAACACTTTATTTTTATTTTTTAGGTGTTGCGCGACTTTCGAAAAAATTTTTTTTTTAATTTTTTAAGTTTTAAAGCCTAAGGTCTCCTAAGGGTTTAAATTTTTTTTTAAATATTTATTTGTTTTTAAAAAATTTTTTGGGGTTTATTAAATTTTTTATTGCATATCCCAAGGGAATTTATTTAATTTCCAACTAAATTCACTGATTTTTAAGATTTTGGGATGAATGGAACGAAATGTCATCTTCCTCTAAAAACCCCAAAAATTTCTTCAATCCCTGATTTTCTTTTAAAACCCCAAATTTCAAATTCTAAACTAATTAAATTTTTATTACTAATTAAATTTATCACTAATTAATTAATTAAAATTTCCAAAAAATAGAATCTCAAAAAATGAGCAATGAATTTAAATTTGATTTATTAAATTCACCAATGCATGCAGTAATGACTGCCAACGGCATTATCAGGGGGGATAATGAAGAATCTAAAAGAGGGGAATTGACAACTGAAACTGATATAATTACAAATGATGAGGTAAAAAAGAAGAAAAAGGAAGAAAAAATTTTTTTGAGATGATGGGTGGAGGGGTGGAGGGAGGGGGTGTGGCAAATCTTTTGATCATTACTAATGATAAGGATTTAATCTTTTATTTCTTTTTTTTAGCATCAAACAACCCCAAAATCTCAAACGAACATTTTTATTATAACTACCAACAACCAGGAATGATTAGGGACGGCTAATGACTATAATAATCGTTAGTCATTTAATTTAAATTATAAAAAATATTCGGAAGTTAGCAGACAGCTATTTTAGCTGAATAATTTTGTTGACAGCTTTATTTTATTAAATACCAATAGATCGAAACCCTGAGGATCACCACTGATATACTGGAGTTAAAAAGAGTCCATTCTATTTGAAAACCCTTTTTACTTGAAGCTTTTTACTTGGACTTCCTTCTTGCCCGAAATTTCATGAAAACCCCCTATCTTGTGGACGCTTTTTATTATTCTTGGAGATATCCATAAAATAGAGTTTTCTTTCTATCATTAATATTTTATTTAGTTTATCAATTTTTCAGCCTTCTTTTGGTACAATCAATCAATGGGTATTCCAGATATCAGTAGTCAATTACTTTCACATGGCATAGATGCCTTAAACAATACAAATAACACATCATTCAATATATCCAACACATCAACACCAACCTCCTCAAACCATTCCAATCAAAATAATTTTTATAATGGTTATCAAGTTGTTCCTCCCACACTACCTCAATTGCCCTTACCGCCTACTTCTACAATACCAACAACAAATTGTTTGCCAACAAATAATTATTATACAATAAATGGTGATAATTATGCTTATTATGGGACTGCTTTAAATTGCCATCAAAATTTTTTAACAAATACAACAACACCTCAATTACATTATGAAGATAATGGGGGATTAATTGGAGGGAATAATAATAATAATATTAGTTTGGCTATTGTTGAACCAAAGTAAGAGAAATTTTATTTTCTTAATGTTGAGAGTGTGGGCCTCTTGATAGAGTCAAAACTAGGGATATGAGCTTAGATTTTTAATTTTGAGTTATCACACAGTCCCTAGCCAAGAAGGTCGAAACCCTCTGATTCGCCTTTAGGATAACGTCTCCTGAAGGGGTTTTTAAGAAAATTGACTGACTTAGAAGCTCAACTTATCATTTTATCAACAATTTAATTTTTTAAGTGTTCTTGTCAAAGGATACTTTCCAGAAATACAACAACCATCAACTTCAGAATCTTCATCAGAAGAAGATAATATTCCTCTACCTCAAATTGACCATCAAATTAACAATTATCATTTATCTAGTAATATTAACCATCCTAGTGGACATGGAAAAAATAATATTAAAAATTTTAATTCTAAACGGCCTTTTAAAGGAATAAACAAAATTAAGAAACCGAGTGAGTGGAAAATTTATTTAAAAATTTGCTTCTTTTCTTTTAGAAATTTTAGGCCAGCCTGACTTGGAAAACCGTCAATGCGTAAATTGTGGAGCTACTCAAACACCTCTTTGGCGACGTGATCATACCCATGGCCATTATTTATGTAATGCTTGTGGACTTTATCAACGTATGAATGGGGGACAACAAAGGCCGCTGGAGAAGCCTAAGAAAAGACAGGTGAGAAATAGTATATGAGAGAGAAATATCAGAATTATTTAAAAATACAAAAGAAACACAAAAATCAGAATTATGAGAAATTACAAAAGAGATCTGGAAATACAGTAAAATACAAAAAAGTCAAAGAAACTAAATCAGAATTTCCCAAAAATACAAAAGAAATAAAAATCAGAACAACTTAATTTACTAAATAAACTTTGTATTTTTTCTACCAATTTTCTCCCTCCATTTAAAACTTGAAAAGTTTCTGCCTCATTAAATACAGTTCTTTTGTAAATAGACAATTGTTGGGTATTTTTAGAGAAATATTTTGGGGAAAGGCAAAATAAAAAAAAGATTTTCGGGTATATTATTATACTATATTATAATATTTGTCGGTTAAATAAAAAGAAAAAATGACGGAAGTTTGGACTAGGCAACACAAGAAAAAAGTTTTTTGGGGAAAAGGATGAGTGATGACTAAAAGAGCAGCGACGGCTTAGATCTTTTTTTGTTAATTGTTTTGTGGGAAAACGCGGGTAATATTTAGAAAGATTTTGATCAAGCCTAAAGGGCAACCACCAACAAAAAAACAATTTTTGTGATCTGATAAAAATAAATAAAAATAATAATACTGTGTAGAATAATAGGGGAAAGACGCTAATACAAAAGGGAAAATAAAGTTAATAAAATACAGTTCTGAAATAAATATACAAAATTGAAATTACAAAATTAAAATGCAAAATTAAAATACAGGTAAATAAAATACAAAAAATATACAGTTCTGTCTTTTGTAAATTATTTTTGTATTTTTCTGATTTTTGTATCTAATTAGTAGAAAATACAAAAATAGAATTCTGGTTTATTTAAACATGTATTTCAAATGTGGTATTACTCAAAATTCTGATTTTTTGTATTTTTAAATAATAATTCTGATTTTTAGTTAAACAAAAATACAATTTATAATTTTGTATTTCCGTCTTTAATTAAAAAAAAAATTCTGATTTTGGATTTTATCTAAAATTTTAATTATTTTACTAAAAATTCTGATTTAAAAAAACTTTTTTTCAGACAACCCAGAAGAGGACAGGGGTCATCTGCTCAAACTGTGGAACAAATACCACAACGCTTTGGCGACGTGATCAGTATCAAAAGCCTGTGTGTAATGCTTGCGGACTTTATTTTAAATTACACAGCGTAAAATAATTCTAAAAATTAAAAAATTATTTAAAAAAAATTAATTTAAGCAAAATCGACCTATAAATATGAAAAAAGATCAAATACAACAAAGAAATAGAAAATTAGGAATTAAATCAAAAAAATTATTAGCAATGTCTTCAAATAATAATAATACAATAGACTATAAACAACAAAAAACAGAAAATACAAATTTAATAATAAATGAAACAAAGTGCGAACAATCAGAATCAGAATTTTCTAATATTAATAATGTGAGTGTATTTTTAGTTATTTTTGTATTTTTTATTTTAGTATTTTTTATTTTTGTATTATTTATTTTCGTATTTTTTATTTTTGTATTTCTGATTTTTGTATTTTTGATTTTTGTATTTTTGATTTTTGTATTTTTGATTTTTTATTTTTGTATTTTTTAACTAAAATTCTGATTTTTGTATTTTTGATTTTTGTATTTTTTAACTAAAATTCTGATTTTTGTATTTTTGATTTTTGTATTTTTGTATTTTTTAACTAAAATTCTGATTTTTGTATTTTTGATTTTTGTATTTTTGATTTTTTATTTTTGTATTTTTTAACTAAAATTCTGATTTTTGTATTTTTGATTTTTTATTTTTGTATTTTTTAACTAAAATTCTGATTTTTGTATTTTCTTTTGTATTTTCTTCATTTTTAGCTTGGACATATTAAATCTGGAAATACCCCACCACCAACAACAATTGACCACAATACCAATAATTCTGGAATTTCAATAGATTCTTCTTTATTATCTTCACAAATTGTCCCATTTTCTGGTAATCAACAACAACAACAAATGCCTCAAACACCACAACTTTTTTGTTCAAATTCAATTAATATTCATCATCATTATCATCACCATCCTTCTGCCCTTCAACAATTTGCGACAGCTGCACTTTCTTCTACTGGACATAATGTGAGAGGGGGGATTTTTTTAAAAATTAGGGGGAAGGATCTAGTATCACCTATGATCCAAAAAATTTAAAAAAAAATTTCTAGACGTCGGTCCCATTTTTTCAAACTCCAAACTGTGTAAATCAACAATTAACAACCAATATTTGTCCAATTACAAGTACAGATGTTGGGAATTTTTTGCTCAAAAATGATAAGTCTATGAATAGTGGAACTTGGTGAAATATTAAAAATATTAGTTGAAGAATTTTAGTATTTTTATGGAATTTTTAAAATTTAAATTGCCAAATATTTTTCTCTAAAATTCCTGCCAAAATAATTATTTTTTTTCATTTAATTTGCCTCCTTTGTAAGGGATATGTTAGTAAATCCAGATTTCATTTCCAAGGGTTATTTCTATATAAGGTCTGTTCTAAAACTCTAAATTGAATTTTGAAATAATTTTTGGATGTGCCGGAAATCCCAATGAAATATAACCTAAACCCTCTTCTATCTCTTCATTTGAATTCAATTTTTTTTCTTGGTGCCATTTTTGTTGTAATTATATTAAAGAAAATATATAGACCCAGTCTTTATAGGTATATTTAATTTTTTTTTTAAATATTTGATTCAAAATCTTCTCTTTCTTTGTGATTTTTTGTAAAAATTATTTTTAATCCTCTTCTATTTTTGAATATTTTTTTCATAATTTTTGACAGAAATAAATTATTTTTGATTAGAATAAATTAATATTTTGTTTAAATATTAAAAATTAATAAAATAAATATTTGACACCAGTTGGATTCGAACCTTAGACCTCACTCCCTAAAATCAAAGAATTTACCAACTTAACCAAAAATTACAACAAGCAGAAAATCAACAGAAAATTAAATTTTTTAATTAAAAATTTCAAAAAAACAAAAATAAAAAACAGGAAAAAATAAAAATTTAACTAAAAATTAAATTTCTTTTTGGACTATCCACTTTTCTTATTTCTTAAAATTTTAAAAATTTTTAAAAATAATAAAAAATTAAAATTTTTTACCAAATTTAAGCCTTCTTGTTTTCTCCAATTTCTTTCCTAAAAAATTAATTATTTTAAAAATAAATTATAAAAAATGCTTATTCATTAAAAATAAAATAAAATTTAAATTAATTTTACCTCACGAGAATATTTTCTTTTTTTAATTATTTTATTTGTCATAGCTTGAGTAATTAATTTATTATTGTCTTGTTGTGAAGAATATTTTTGTTGTTGTTTAGTACTTTTTAAATAATTTTTTTTATTTTGTAATTTAATTAATGCTGCTTTGATTAACTTAAAAAAATTAAAAA
Organism: Meloidogyne hapla; assembly: GCA_000172435.1. Taxonomy (NCBI): domain Eukaryota; kingdom Metazoa; phylum Nematoda; class Chromadorea; order Rhabditida; family Meloidogynidae; genus Meloidogyne; species Meloidogyne hapla. Next base: position 21,595 of record ABLG01001491.1, read on the forward strand.
AAAATTTTTTTAATTAAAAAATAAATTTAATTTACATTTAAATTTTCTGCTCTCCTTGATTTTATTTTTGCAAAATTTTCAGGGCTAATTCTAACTCCTGATGGATCTTTCCAAGGATTTGGTAAACTATACAAATCCTTTAAAAAATAAATAAAAATTAATTTTTCTGCAAAATTTAAAAAAAGTGCGAAAAAAAATTTTGCGGACAAAATTTGCGGACACGGTCCTCTGTCCGCAAGTTTCAGAAATTTTTTTTATTTAAAAAATAAACCTGAATTCTCAATTTAGGTACTCTATTATCTATAGCCCAATCCCAACTTTCTGTACGTCCAGAAATTATTACTCTTAATAATTCTATATAGGCTGAAGGAGGCATAAATGTTGGTGGACGAAAACTTCAAAAAATAAAACATTTTAAATAAAGGATTTATAAAATTAAAAATATACCCCAAATATTTTTCTAAAGGAAGTCTGTAAACTTGAATTTGATCATTTGGTGCATAAAAACTGAAAAAAAAAAGAAAATTAATATTTTAAAGAAATTAAAGTAAAAATATCGAAAAATTAAAAATAATTTTTCCACGGAAATAGCCCAGGAAAAACTCTAAAACTTTCGTTTGATAGATTAGAAACAATAAATAATCATAAATAAATTAATTAAAAACAATTTTTACTAGAATGGATTCGAACCCTCATCCCCCTAGAATATAAAACCAAAATTTATCCAACTACACCAAACTAACAATTAATATAGTAAATTTATAAAATAAGTCGCCAAAAAATAAAAATTAAAAATAAAACCTTGGTCGTTGTCTTGGATTGTGTCCATCTTCTAAAGGAGACAAAACAAATGCTTTAAATCTTTCTTTTATAATTTTAGGATCATCTGGTAAATATTGAGTTGCACTGCTGCTAATATAGGCAATTTCTTCTGAAAATTTTTTTATAAATTTTATTGATAAAAAAGCAAAAATAAAATTTTTTAAACAAAGAATTAACTTGAAAATTAATTTTAGATTATTTTTAAACGAAAAAAATAAAATTAAGAATCATTGGGAATCGAACCTTCCACCCTCTCCCCTATAAACTAAACACTAACCAACTACACCAACTCAACAAAAAATTAATTTTTTATCCAATTTTTTATTTAAAAAAACTTTAAAAAAACCTTTTTTAATTCCATCTCTCTCACAAACATCCAAAATACCTTTTGTCGTAATTTCGGGTATAAAAGGATGAGGTTCATATTTATAAATATTTTCTTTATTAAAATTTATCTAAAAATTTAAATTAAAAAATTAAAAAAAAAATTTTTTTCCAAACCTTCCCATCCTCTTTATCCAAAAAATAATCCAATTTTGAATATAAATTTGCATTAATAATTTCCGGTGGAATATCTAATTCATGAGCGTTTGATACCTCTGGAGGGCCAAATAAAAAATGTAAATGTCTTAAAATTTAAAAGAAATTATTTTTAAATAAATTAAAAAAGAAAAAACTTTTTTAAAGAATGGCCAACAGATTCACTCGAAAAAAAATTAACAATAGAAATAGGCATTGGATAATCACTTAACATATTGTAATCGTGTACATGCTGGATTCGTCTAAAATTTTAATTTTATTTAATTAAAAAAATTTAAGAGAAAAAAATCCGCAAGTTTTTGCAGAAAAGTCCGCGACTTTTAAAAGTCAAAAAAAACTTATTTTAATTTTAAAAAAAATTAAGAATAAACAAACTAACGCAATGGCAGTATTCAAAAATTTAATATGTAATTGATAAATTTTTCTACAATCAAGAATAATTTTTGGAACAAATTCATTTAAAGAAGCATTTGAGCAACAACGAGCACCATAAACAAGAGAAACTTTATCTAAAAAATTAGGTTTAAAAATTAATTTTTAATTTTGAATTATCGTTTACATTTATTCTTTTCATTTATTCTTTATTTTAGTGTTTTTTTTTCGGATTCCGTAACATTTCCTAATTTTAGGGGCGGCCATTGGGTCTTGGAACCATCCGCTAGTTTATTCGGTAGCCTTTTTTAAAGTTAACTGTAAAAACAAAAAAAGTAGGATGGACACATAAAATGTGGCAGTAGGTCCCAAAACAGAATAAATGCTTCAGAGAACTCAAATTCACTTTCTTAGAAATTCAAGGTTAAAAGAAGGGGACGCAAAAGACTTTATTTTGGATAAATTTTTGAATAAAAAAATTTAAATGGTAAAATTCCGTCATATGTCCCAGAATCCAATCCAGACAAAATATATGTCAATCGATAGAGCTCGTCGAGCTGAGTCGAATGGTACCTAAATTAAGCTCCGGTCTCAACTATGAACCGAGTTATGGTCTCATAATGGTCAAAAAAGAAAAGGGGGGACCAAGCTCAATTTTGGGGTGAAAAATTCGAAAAATCAAATGACAGGTTATTAGAAAGAGCTCGTCGAGCTGAGTCTAATGACACCAACATCAGTGTGATTGGATGAGTTTGAACAAAGTTATGATCAGTTGTTGTAACACTTTACATAATGGTCTCCGCGGAAAAAAGTCTTTGCCGCTGCGGAGGAAGCCGGGCATGCGAGTCTTATGATTCTGTATGAATAGGCTTATGGGACTACTTACAGAACCAAGCGACCATAGGCTCCCGCGAGACGCGTGCCGCAAAACCCCGAGCGAAGCTCGGGGTTTTGCACAAGCGTCTCGCTGACTCCAATAAGCATCTATGGCCTTTCGGCCATAGATGGCCTTCGGCAGCACAAAAAGTTTTTCCAGCGAAATTTCAACTGATCATAACTTTGTTCAGAATCATCCAAACACGCTGATGTTGGTGTCATTAGACTCAGCTCGACGAGCTCTTTCTAATAACCTTACATTTGATTTTTCGAATTTTTCACCCCAAAATTGAGCTTGGTCCCCCCTTTTCTTTTTTGACCATTATGAGTCCATAACTCTGTTCATAGTTGAGACCGGAGCTTAATTTAGGTACCATTCGACTCAGCTCGATGAGCTCTATCGAATGACATATATTTTGTCTGGATTGGATTCTGGGAGATATGACGGAATTTTTCCTTTTTATATATCAAAAATTCCTGGCTACTAAATTCACAAAACTCTTTTTAAATAATATTCCCTCCGGTCCATTCATCTACTTTTTATTAGAATAAAGCTTCTTCATTTTATTTTTATAATTTCTTTCCAAAACAAACATTTATTGAAAATATGCAAATAAATATATTTTTAAAGCGAAAAGCTTTTTCGTATTTGCAATAAAAATAGAAAAAAATTTTAAATTAATTATAAAATAGATAATTTTATTTTCTTTGTTTTTTTAATTTAAAGAGTTTAATAGTATTATAGTTTTTTGTTAAAATTTTATTCTAATAAATATTTTCTTTTTAGAAATAATATTCTTAATTTAAATACCTTTAATAATTCTTATTAAATTAAAAATAATTATTTAAATAAAAATTAATTTATTTAAAAAAAAAAAAACTTTTTTTAATTCAATTTAATTTTTCTCCTTTTATTTATGGAATAAATAATCTTTTTAAATATATTAAGGGCAGATGGCCAAAACCGGAAGCCAAAATCTGGTCTGCTATCTTTTGCATTTAAATGAGCTTTCCATTTCTTTAAGGATTGAAAAATCATTATTATATACCTATTTTAATTATTTTTAATTTTAGAATTATTTAAATTAGGTAATTAAAAATCTAAGAAATATTTTTTTAATAAATATTTTATTTAAGTTTGAGCTGTTTTTAAGGGGAAATTGGTGATTGGGTGGGGCCTTAAATAAAAAATAGATATTTATTAATTTGCATATTTTTTCATTTCTTTTCTTGAAAGAATGAACGGACAATTTTTTTCTAAATTTATTTCACAGTGTGCTGCTATATTTGAATATTTTTTTTTTTTTTCCACTTCCCAATCCGTTCCTTTTTATTCTCATTTTTTTTCATTTATTCATTTTTGTATGAGATCTTTTATTTTATTTTTCTGAAAGAGGATAAAAAACGAGAATATCAAAAACTAAAAAATAATAAGGATTTAGAAAGGTTGAAAAAAGTGTTGGAAATTCTTGATAATCCCTTATATTTTTTTATAAAAATTTTTTTAAATTTCTTTTAATACTTTTGAAAACATTTAGAAAATTTAAAATTTTTTTAAATTTCTTGAATAAAGTACTAAATATTTATTTTTATTATTTAAGTTTTTTATAAATAAAAAATAATATATTTAAAGTAATTTAGTAAAACTTTATTTTAGAATAATCTTTTATATTTCCTCAGGTTTTTCTCTTATTTTTTCTCTAATTTACAAATCAAATAATAATTTTTTTAATTTTTTTATCTAAATTTTCATCATTATTAGAAAATAATTTTTGTTAATTAAAGTAATTCTTTGTTAGCAGAAAAAAAACAATTTTTATATACTATTTATTTTTACTGAAATTGACATGCAATAAATAAATAATATAAATTTTATATTTTCTACAATTTTTGTTTTTTATTTATTTTTTTATAAAAAACAAAAAAAATCTCTTTTTTCCTTAAAAAATAAAAATACTTTTATTTCATCCCTAGAGGCAACTTTCTAGCAATTTCCAAAAACTAACGGATTGGTATATTTATAAAGTCTTTTCATCCCCTAAGGAAGTATTTTGCTTAAATTTTTCTTAAAATAAAAGGCAAAAATAAAATTGAAGGAAATAATTATTTTAAAAAGAAAATTTACTAAAATGCCCTCAATTTATTTTTGTCCAATTCCGAAGGCCTTAAGAAATAAAATTGCGGCTCTTGAAAAAGTCAACAATTGAAGAATTGTTTAAAATTTATTTTCCTTAAAGATAAAAATAATTTATAAAAAAATATTTACATATTTAAATAAATAATATTCTTTTTGGCGGTAAAATTAAAACAAAAAAATATTTGTAAAATATTTTCTTTTACCTTCCCGAAGGGTAAAAAAAACTTTTTTGCTTTTTTATTGTTTTATTGAATTTTCATGCGCATTCCAGGTGCTGGCTAAAAAGGGAAATAATTATTCGCAGCAATTTAAAGTCTTTTAATAAATACCGAAAATAAATAATTGTTTATTGTCAAAGAGAATAAATATAAAATAAATAATAAAAAATACTTTTTTTTTTATCATTTTCTTGAATATTAGACATAAACTATTTTATAAAATTATTTTTAAATGTTATCAATCCTACCTAAGGTTTTTTAGAAAATAAATTTCATCAATCAAATTTATGAAATTCTTGAACTTTTTTTTTAATTTATTAAATTTAAAAAAATTTATCTCCAATTTTCATCAAATAAATTATTTATTTATTTTTTATCTTTTATTTCAATCAAAATAATAAAATTTATTTTTTTATGAAACTTTACTTGATCATTTCTAACCTATCTTTCAATAATCTGAGCGCGCGAATGTTATATATATCCCTACCATTAATGGAAAGGATTTTTCCCTGCGGGTGATGACAGGCAGAAAATTTAGTTTTGGATTGTTTTAGAAAAAAAGAATATATTTAGTTAAAATCTACAAAAACAGTTAATCCCTTCCTCCAATTTTTATATTTCCATCTCATCACTTCCATCAAATTTGAACACTTTTGCATAAAATAAAGAGAGAGAAAAGCAGCAGGAGGGGAAGAATCAACCTCAAATCCCTCTAAAAACCTTTCATTTATTTCTATTCTTCCAAAAATAAAATCTTTTTTTTTTTAATTTTATTTTCATCAATTCATTTCATAAAAACAAAATAAAAAGCGAGAATTATTTCTCTTATTAGGAAAGGCCTCTCACATAAATTAAACACCTGCTGCCTTGACAAATATAGGTGCCTTGACAAATACATACAATTTTTGACTTTTCACTTTTACTATTTCTTTATTAGCTTTCTTTATAAATTACACTTAAATAAAATTAATATTAAATAAATTAATTAACAATTACCCAATACCGTAAAATCTCTAATAGAGCGGCCGGCCGCTCTATTTTTCAATCAACTCTCAAAGGGCCGCTCTATTGGAGGGGGCCGATCAATTAGAGATTTTACGGTATATTTATAAATAATGATTTAAAAAAAATAAAACTTTGAGACAAATTAGAAAGGGAAAAATTCTAAAATTTTTATAAAAATTTATTAACCAAAATCTACTTACTAGATAAATTTTCTTCTAAATATAAATATAAGTAAATTTAATTTTTTCCCCTTTGTTTTTTTTTCCAAAATAAATTATTTTTTTTACCATGAAAAATGAGAATATAATTATTATTACCTTTATTCTATTTTTGTAAATTTCTATTAGTATTCTATACAAATTGTTTCTTTTTATTATTTTTTTCAATTTAGAAAGTTCCAAATTTTCTTTTATTTTTTTTTGACTTTCAATTTTTAAATAAATTACAATTAAAAATTTGTTAATTAATAAGAGATATTTTTTCTTAAGTGTTTAAATTAAAAGAATAAATATTGTTTAAATATTTAAAGAACAATTTTGTTTATCCAAAATATTTTTTTAATAAATATGTACATAATATTTATTATTAATTTTATTTATTAAAAGAATATACAAATAATTTTATTAATTTTTTAAACAAAAAAAAATCAATTAAAATACTAACAAATTTCGTGCCAAATCTATTTTTCTCATTTCTAAATAAAATCATTTTTTTGTCTTCCCCGCATTATTTTTTATACAAAACTGTAAGGTTTTTACTTAATTTTGACCTTCAATTAAAAGACTAAAATGGCGATATTTTCTGCCATTTTATAGATTAAAGTGCCAATTAAAATATTTTTTAGGTTTTAAAAAAGGCATTTTCTCTTTCCGCTTATTTTTCCTTTTTATTTTCATTTCTTTAAAAATAAAAAAAAAAAAAATATAATTAATTTAAATTTAATAAAATAATAATTAGTTATTTTATTTTGTTGGCCTAATAATTAATATAATATTATTTTTTAAATTTATTTTTCTTATCCGGATATTTTTTTTCTATCTAATATATAATCTGCGTAATTTATTAGAAATATTTATTAATTTTCTTTCATTATTTTATTTGTTCTCTTTTCTCTAATCTAGCTTTCTAATAATAATATCAACACAAAACAATTTATTCTAATAATTTTAAGTTTTTTCTGGACTTGTCTTAACTTTTATAATTTTTTAAAATTAATTAATTATTAATAAATTTTTACTGTTTCTTTAATTAACAAAAATTTAAAAAATACATTTATTCAATTTTTAAAACTTTTTTATAAAACTTTTAATCTTTTCCTTTAATTCTTTTTTTTTATTTATTTAAATATATGAAATAAGGTTATTTTTTGATGATTGAGACATTCTTTTAAATATTATCTGAAAACTTTTTTGTTTTTTTTTCTAATTTTTCATTATTAAAATTTTAAAAATCTTTTATAAAATTAAATTTTTTTAAATTAATTTATTGTTCGTTCTTTTTTATTCTATGTGCTCTTTTATGTTTAACAGTCAAATAGAAGTATTTATAACGAGCGACTGCCGAAAATCCGTTAAAATAAATAAATACAAAACGCACTCATTTTCAACAACAAAACAAATATAAATATTTATTCAAATCTACAAATATTTAATATTTATTTTAGAAAATGGGAAACAGAAACTTTTTTCAAATAAATTTTTATTTAATTAATAAATTGTTTAAAAAATGTTTTTTTCATAAAAATTAAAAAAAAAATCACAAATAATTTAAAACACAAAAATCATTATTAAAATTAAATTTTATTTAATATTAACTAAGATTATGATTTTGATTATTTATTTTTTCTTATTGACATGTTTCTCTTCAATTTACCCAAAATTAAATATAATTTTTTAAATAAAACTTAAAATTATATACATAATTTATTTTAATTAATTTATATATTTAATTATTGCTTATTTTTAAAAGCTTTCTTTGGATTTTTGGGGTCTTCTTTATTTCCATGTGTCAATTAAAGGCTAGTCTTTCTCTTAAATTTACTTCTATACCAATTTAACTCTTCTTTCTCAAAACTTTATCTCTCTTCTTTTAACTTCCAAAAAACAAGAATGAAATGAAGAATGGCTTAGATTGGGAAAGGGGCAGGAATATTTATAGGGTCACATACAAAATAAATAAATGAAGGGGAACATACAAATAACATAATAAATGGGGATACGAAACATCAAACATGTGAAAGGGTCAATTACAAAAAGGTCATCTTCTCCAATTAAATCAAGCATGACATCCCTCCCCTTCAGTTGGCTACGTCCCATGGAGCCAAAGTCATATCATCTTCCGAAAGGTTACTGGGTGGCCTTGGGCAAGTTTTTCAGCGTCTACAAGACACTAAAACTTTTTCTTCAAACGCAATACATTCACGAAATGGCGGACTGAAGCAAGTCCTTCTGGGTTCTCTAATCTCAGTTGGGGCGTTTTTAAAGCAGTAGCGGTCTCCAAGACTGCACCGCTCCCCTCTCCAATTTGGCCGGTCCTCTGGACTTTCTTTCCTTCCAGATCCGTTTTTCTTCAATTTTCTCTCCTTTTCATCTCCTTTATTCCCATAAATTTTTCCTTTTTTCTTCATTTTTTCAAAATTCTTTCCTTTTCGAAATTTCCAATTTTGATTCAATTCACTTTTCAAACGATCTGAATCCTTTTCACGCTTTTTCTCGCCAAGAGAATTTTTGAGGGGGTTGACCAGATTTATCTTGTAATTTTTCATCTCCATCTTTAGTTGCCTAGAAATGAAACTTGAACATTTCATCGGTGGATCTACTGTCTGCAAGACGTACTCCACTTTTATTTGTCTTCCATTAAATTTTTTCCCATTTTTCCTCAGAATTTTGATGCAACTTTTAAAATTCTTAGCTCTCAGCATACATGTTCCACTGCGCAAAGGAGTGAACAATTGTACGTGGAAGAGATTCTTCGAACCACCGAAAAATTTGTAAACCTCGTTTTGATGCCATTCAATGTCTTTGGGGCTGGAAGTTTTTTCATTTAAATTCAAATTTGAGGCGAAAATGTAGAAAGGTCCATCTGGCTTTATCCTACAATTCTCCTTCATTTTAATTTCATTCCTTGGCTTAATTTCAGATTCCAAATCATTAAGCTTTTTCTCCATTTTTCCTTCAATTTTACTCTCATCTTTTTCAAGTTTTGGACTTTCGGAAGCCAGAAAAGTGCTGAATATTGCTCTCACTTGAGTATTTTCACCTTCTTTTTCCTCTAAACATTCAAATTCAATTTTCTTCGAATTAGCCTCATCAAACATTTTAAATCCAATTGCTCCTAAAGCATTTGTTCCAACAATAACATTTGATTCGAATGGGGCAGGAGAGATGTGAAAGCAAACATTAACAGGTCTAGTATTTCTTCGATTTACTGGAAGAGAAACTACTCCATACGAAAGGATTTTATTGTCATTTATGTCCACAAGCTTGCTTGAGTCTCTAGAAAAATTTTCGCTGTTGAGCGATATCACATCTTTGTTCAGCAAATCCTCCAAGAATTTAGAAGAAATTACGGAGACTTGTGCTCCACCATCAGCTATTGCGGAGGCTTTTTCTCCGTTGAAGAAAAGATCGAATTTCACTAATTTTCCAACTTTTGGTGCCATTTTTTCCTCCTCTTTTATCTCTTTTATCCACTTTTCAATTTCTTTTGGAGCCTCAGAAATCTCCTTTTTACTTTCACTTGCAATTTCATTAACCCGGACGCATTGGACAAATCTTCGGTTTGTCTGCTGTTTGGGAACTTCAAAATTCGCACCACGGTTGCTTTCAAATGCACTATTTCTTAAATTTTCATTCCCGAAATTTCTTTGTCTTTCAACTTTTCTCTCTTGGCAATATGGAGCAATATGTCCAGGCATTCCGCATGCATAACAAATTCGAGTTTCTCTCCAAGAGTTTTCTCGATTATTCATGTGCCCCAAATTATTTTGCCTCGATCTCCCTCGAAAAACATTTTTAGTCGCCTCCGCACGAGCTGCGAGAGTTATGAATTCGTCATAAGACATTCCTCGGTTCCTAGACATTTCCAACGAAAGTGCAACTTCAGGGCTGTCCAAAGCTCTGAGGAAGTGCTTTATCGCATAATCTTCGACCAGGTATTGATTCAGACCCGGGTAAGCACATCTGACTGCACTAAATACTCGTTCGGCCAGTTGTTGAATGTCTTCATTTGGCCTTCGCTTTAGCCCATTAAACAATTCATCAAAGGCATGTGCCTCTCTCGCATCGAGGTTCTCCAGAGTCTGGATCATCCGCTTCTTAATTCCCAAATAACTCAGATGTGGTGTGCGGGAATAGGCTTCCTCATTGTCGATTGCAGCGTTTAGGGCTCTTTCAGCCTTTCCTTCAACTTTAGACTGGAGTGCTCTTATTCGCTGAGCATCAGACCATTCTTCTGTTCCCAAATCAAATCTGCGGAAAAATGCTCTTAATTTATCCGATCCCTCTTTTCCAGTTAAGTCGGGGATCTTGTCGAGAATTAGAGCGGCTTCAAGCCTGTTAAATTTGTTCTGGCTTGTGTGGAAAGCTTTCAAATGCATGGGATTTTTCCTCAAAATCATTTCATTATTCTTTGTTCCCTGTTGAATCTCTTGAAATTTTTCACCCAAATTTTCTTTTTCACTTTTCCTTTTTCCTTTATCGATTTTTTCTGTTTGGTCGATTTCCTTATCACTGGCTTCCTCAGCACCAAGCTGTTTTTCACTCACATCAGCCAGATTTATCGACTTTTGGACAGTCGAGTCTCGGACATTTTCAAAATTTTCCGATTCGGCCTCATTTTCGAGATTTTGATCCAAAAAGATAGCAGAAGAGGAGCATCGATTTTCCGGATTAGCTTGAGCAAATTCGAGAGCCTCCAAATTTATGTCAACGCCGTCGTCCAAAAGTTGGCGCAATCGTCTGCGAGTTAAAATTTGTCTTTGCTGACTCATCGATTTATTGATTTTTCTTTTTATTTTCCCTAACTGTGCAAAACAGTTTCAAATCAACCTCAAAGATTGATAGGAAATTTCTCAAAAAAATTTTTCAATCAGTCCACAATTCAAATTTTTCTTTCAAATCGATTTTACTACCGCAAAGGTAAAAATCGATCCACAAAATAAGCTTTTTTCAAAAAGGAATTTCTATTACCACACAGATAATAAAATTGTTGAAACAGTCAAAAATAAAATTTTTCTCCAAAATTGATTTTCTATCACAAAGGTAAATCAAGGAGTTCACAAAATTAAGACGATTTTTATTACCGCAAAGATAATAAAAAATTTTTCCCACAAAATTCAATTCACAACTTTTAAATCAAAATTTTTCTCTTCAATTCGGCTTGTTGTCAAACTTTACAAATGCTTGCCCAAGTAGGCCAGGAGCGCCATGTCAATTAAAGGCTAGTCTTTCTCTTAAATTTACTTCTATACCAATTTAACTCTTCTTTCTCAAAACTTTATCTCTCTTCTTTTAACTTCCAAAAAACAAGAATGAAATGAAGAATGGCTTAGATTGGGAAAGGGGCAGGAATATTTATAGGGTCACATACAAAATAAATAAATGAAGGGGGACATACAAATAACATAATAAATGGGGATACGAAACATCAAACATGTGAAAGGGTCAATTACAAAAAGGTCATCTTCTCCAATTAAATCAAGCACGACACATGCACATTGATGAATGTGAGTGTTTATCGCTTTCACAATCCCAAGAGGGAATAAAAACAAAATAAGGAACACAACAAAATAAAATTATAAAATATTTGTTACTCTCTAAATGAAAAAAATAAAATTAACTCTTTTTCGTGTCAGGCTAAAACACGGTCCGGACAAAATACGGTCCGACAAAACACGGTCTGGACAAAATACGGTCCGACCAAAATACCGTCCAATAAAATTTTTTTTATTTTTATAAAAAAACAAATAACTTACGACAAAAACTACAAAATATTAAAAAATTCAAAAAATTTTACAATGAAAAAGAAAATATTTGTGTTTACTAATAAAATTATTGATTAAAATACAAGTTTAAAAAATTTTTTATTGGACGGTATTTTGGTCGGACCGTATTTTGTCCAGACCGTGTTTTGTCGGACCGTATTTTGTCCGGACGGTATTTTGGAAGACCGAGTTTTGCCCCGTACCCACTCTTTTTATTTTCAACAAGCTTTTTATTTAAAAACAAATTTATTTATTTTATTAGAAAAACTTTTCAATTAAATTTTTAAATTAATTAATATATATTTAAAATATTTTTTATATCCTTTATTATAAATTAATTAAAAACTTAATAAAAATAATTTTTATTTTTTTAGTTAAATTTATTTATTTTATTTTTTAATAATAATGTTATTTCTTTATAAATTCTTTCAAAAATCAACAAAAATTGCCTTTATTTTTTATTTATTAGCTACATTCAGCAATGCATTTTGTCCTTCAGGATGTGAATGTAATGATGAATTATTAAATGTTTTTTGTGATTTTTCGGGAATTAATTCTGTTCCAATATTGTAATTAATTAAAAAAAAATATTTTTAAATAAATTTTTAGACTAAATCCAATGATTAAATCTTTAACAATAAGGAATTCAAATGGATTAAAATTGGATACATTTTCTATAGCTTTATATCAAGTTATGTTTATATTTTTGATATTTGATAATAATTAAAGAATTTTAAAAGAAATTTAATATAAAAATTATTTTTTAGAATTAGAACATTTGGATATTTCTAACTGTCAAATTAATATAATTCCTTCTGGATTTATTTCACAAATGTCCCATTTAAAATATTTATCATTAAGAGGTAATCGAATAAAATTAATTGATGACCAAATGTTTGGAAATGGAAAAGAAAAATCAAAACAAATTTTAGAAGTAAGTATATTAAAATAAATATTTTGTTATATTCCCCCATTATTATATTGCCCCCAAATAGAGACAGGCAAGTGTTAAGGAGAGATATATAAGGGGAGACATATTAAGGGGAGATATATAAATGATTTTATATTAATTGTGTAAATTATATTAGGGTTATGTTTAATTATTGTTGGAAAATACCTTATTAGGGAAATTGTAGAAATGCCTTTGAAATATGTGCTTAGCGTAAAAAATAAATTTTTAATTTTTTCCCAATTTTTAGCATTTAGATTTGTCTAATAACCAAATAGAAAGAATATCACCAAATTCATTTCAATCATTATCATCATTATTAAAATTAAATATTTCTTTTAATCAATTAAATATTCTCTCAGAAAATACATTTTTTGGATTAAATAAATTAAAAATATTAGATTTGACGAGAAATAGAATTTCAAAATTAGAAAAAATTAAAATATTAAATGAAGGAATTAACAGAGAAATAAATTTAGATGAAAATTTATTTAATGGAATTGAAAATTTGGAAGAATTAAAAATTGCTGGAAATTTATTATCTGAGGTAATTTTTTTTAAATTTAATTTAATTTTTTTGGTTAAAAAATTCTAACAGAATATATTAAAAATTATTAATAATTTATCCCTTAATATTTAAAGAAATATTTTTTTATATAAAATTATTATAAATTAATTATAATTTGTTAAATACTTTAAATTGTATTTTTTGTCGTTTCTAAGAAAGTTCTCCGGAAACCAACCAAAAATCTTAATTTTTTCTTTTCTTTTCTCTAATACAAATTTCTAATTTATGCTGAAACGATTTCTTAAACAATTTAATTTTTAGTTGCCTCCTAATTTATTCCAATCATTACATTCACTTATAAAATTGGATTTAAGTTTAAATGTTGAATAAGTTTTATTTCT